>JABUIW010000031.1:7154209-7208530 GCA_013363375.1 Menidia beryllina | reverse complement strand
TTAAATAAAAATATTCCAACAAAATGAACTGCATTTAGGCTCCTACATTTCCGGCCCCTAATTGTTATCAATGCCCTGAAACAATTACTTAAACTTAAATCACAAGGAGCCTAATACCACATTTATTCTCATTACTTAACTTTTAACTCCTAAGTCATAGTTAAATAACAACAAAACTAAAGTGCATAAACATATCACTCTTTCAGCGATGAAAAGGATATATGAAAGTCCATCAGTCAGTCTCTGACTCTTGCAACAGAACCAGCTTTGTTACTGGTCGCAGCAGCTCGTTGGTTCGTGTCTTGACCTTCACCTGCCGGACGAAACCTCTCCGGTCTGGAAGAGCCTTTGTGATCCTTCCAAGCGGCCAAGAGTTTCTGGGTGATGTGTCGTCGATTACCAGCACCACGTCGCCGACGCTGAAGTTCCTCTCTTGTGTTGACCATCGCTGACGCTCTTGGAGTTGCATTAGATACTCCCTGCACCAGCGCTTCCAGAATATGTCCGCGAGGTACTGGACCTGTCTCCATCTTCGGTTTGTGTACTGATCGTCCTTGCTGAACACTCCTGGAGGCAGCTCAGGCTTGACTTTCAGTAGCAGAAGGTGATTAGGGGTTAAGGCCTCCAAATCATTGATGTCAGAAGATGCCTTGGTTATGGGCCTACTGTTTATGATGGCCTCCGCTTCGCACAACAGGGTGTGGAGGCTTTCCTCATCCATCATCTGCTCTTTCACTGTGGTGTTCAGAATCTTTCTCACAGAGCGGATAAGCCGCTCCCAGGTTCCTCCGTGGTGGGAACCTGTCGGAGGGTTGAAGTGCCACTGCACACCTTTCTGTTGTAGGTGCTTTTCGATCTTGCTGTTGTTCCATTCTCGAATCATTTTCCTCATCTCGCTTTCAGCAGCTCTGAAGTTTGTCCCGTTGTCTGAATACATCTCTCTGACTTGTCCTCTTCTCGCTAGAAATCTTCTAATTGCGTTCAGACATGCATCAGTGTCAAGAGAGGACGCAACTTCCAAGTGCACTGCACGAACTGCGAGACAAGTAAAGATGACACCGTACCTTTTTACGTGTCCTCTTCCTCTTTTCACCACGAATGGGCCGAAGTAGTCGACGCCAACTCGCGTGAATGGTGGCTCATCAGGCAAAACTCTGCATGTGGGTAGATCTGCCATGAGTTGCTTACCAGCTGTTCCATGCAGCTTCTTGCAGTCGACACACTTTGACAACAGTCTCCTGATTGCTCCATTTGCCCCAGGGATCCAGAATCTCTGCTGCAACTGAGACAGCATGTGATTCCTTCCTGCATGTGCCGTTACAACATGAATGTGTCTAAGAACGAGCTTTGTGACATGTGAGTCTTTTGGCAAGATTACTTGCTGCTTGCAGTCGTCTGGCAGTGCTGCACGGCTCAGCCTACCTCCTACTCTTATGAGTCCGTCTTGTAGAACTGGGTTCAGCTTACGAAGCGAACTACTTTTCTTCACTCTTTGTTGTTCTTTTAGCATTTCCAATTCTTCTTGGAATCCTTTCTTTTGTGCGTATTTTACAATTTCTGTCTCTGCTTTTCTCAAGTCTTCACAAGTAAGTTTTGGTGCTTTGTAACCTTTCTTGAATCTGTCCGTTCTTTCTTTGCTTGACAGACTGGGTTCCCTGTTTTTGTTTGAATTCAGTTCTTTCAGCAGATCTTTCAATTTCAGGTACCAGGCTACAGCGTGCTTCAGCTTCGCCCAGGATGAGTAGTACAACATCAGCTGGTCCAGCGGGTCTTTGAGGTTTTGTACTTGCACAGCATGAGATTGAACCCTTTTAACCTCTGGGTCATCCACGTTGATCATTCCAGGATCTGGATTCTTTGGCCACTGGTCTTCCTCACAACAGAGGAATTCAGGTCCGGAAAGCCAGCTTTCACATTTCAAGAATGCTTCCACTGTCAAGCCTCGAGACACATGATCCGCCGGATTCAGGCTGGTATTGACGTATCTCCACTGGGAAGCTTGAGAGTGCTGTAGGATGGCTGACACCCTATTGGCCACAAAAGTTTTGAATCTGGAGCCTTCACTGCTTAAGTACTTGAGCACAACTGTGCTATCTGTCCAATATACAGAATCGTGGAGTTCCAATTCAAGCTCTTTCCTCAGCAGCCTGTCCATCTTGACTGCAACTGAGGCCGCAGTTAACTCCATCCTTGGTATGGTCGGGCATTTCAAGGGCGCTACCCGTGCCTTCGCCATTATCAGAGAGGATTGGGTCTCTCCAGCTGAGGAGCGTAGAACGAGGTAGCTAGTTGTTCCATAAGCGTCTTCACTTGCGTCAGCAAAGTGGTGTAGCTGAGCGAAGACTGGTGCACCAAACGCCTCTGGCTTTATGCATCTGTCAACGCCAAACACTTCTAGCTGTTGCAAGTCTGACGTCCACTTTTTCCATTCGTTAATCACTTCAGCTGGTAGGTTGTCGTCCCAGCTGTACCTTTGACGACATAGATCCTGCAGAATTCTTTTGGCAGGCAGTACCACTGGAGCAATGAACCCTAGAGGGTCAAAGATGGAGCTCAGGAAGGAGAGCAGGCCTCTCCTGGTGTGTGGACGCTCTTTGAGGTTAATCTTGATCTTGAACTGATCCGTCTCAGCACACCACTGGATTCCCAGCGCTCGCTCCATTGGCAAACTGTCCATGTTCAAATCTAGATCTTGAAATCCTTGTGCTCGCTCACCTTCAGGAATTGAGTTGAGCAACTTCCTGTTGTTACTTGCCCATTTGGTTAGCCGAAAACCACCTCTTGCCAGCATGCCTCGTAGGTTGGAGCACAGACTGACTGCTGTGTCCTCGTCGGCTACTGATTTGAGGCAGTCGTCCACATAGAAATTTTTCTTCACCGTGGTGGCTGCTTCCTGCCCGAATTCATCCTTAAAATCAGCTGCACACTTCTGCATGGCGTAGGTTGCAACACTTGGTGACGAGGTCGCACCGAAGATATGCACCTTCATCTTGAATTCGGCAAGCTCCTTTTGATGATTTCCTTCCGGCCACCAAAGAAATCTGAGTAGATTTGTGTCTTCTTCTTGCACTGCCACTTGGTAAAACATGGCTTCCACGTCTGCCATGACAGCAACGCTTTCTTGCCTGAAACGTGTGAGGACCCCAACTAGCGAGCTTGTCAGATCTGGTCCCTGTAGAAGCTGCTGATTCAGCGATGTTCCTCCAAAGCTTGCTGCGCAATCAAACACAACACGCAGCTTGCGCTTGACTGGGTGTCTGACTCCGTGATGGGGCAGATACCATGTTCTTCCTTCCGTCGGTGCACACTCAGCTCTGTCGATTTGAACTGCGTAGCCTTTCTTGACAATGTCTTCCATAAATGCAACATACTCTGCATGATAGTCTGTGTCCTTTGCAAATCTTTTTCTTAAGTTCAGTGCACGTTGTTTTGCTACTGATCTGTTGTTAGGCATGCACAGCGATTTGTTTCTCAGTGGAAGGCAAATACTGTAATGACCATCTTTCAATTGTGCAGACTGAGACACCATGTTCATAAACTGATGATCTTCTTTTGACATTTCAATGTCTTCACTCAGCCCTGCACCAGGAAAGTCCAGCTTAAATTGTTGTTGCCAAAGCTCTTCTAGCCTGGCTACTGAGATTCGGTTAGCTGTAACTGCTGGCGACCTAATTCTCAGTCCATCGTTGCCTCCTTTCAGAGGACCATTGACAGTCCATCCTAACGCTGTCCTCACAGCATAAGGTCCTTCATGAACGCTGTTCACCACCTGAAGCGGTTCCATGGCCTTGGGGATGTTAGCTCCGATCAGCAGTCCTACTTCTGCTTCAACAGCTGGAAGCTTTACCTCCTTTAGGTGAGGCCACCTGCTGACATCCTCTTGGCGTGGGATATTATCCTTCGTCACAGGAATGGCTTTCTGGGAAAACACCTCTGAAAGTTCAATAAACTGGTCACCTTCCAGGTTACTGATTTCCAGTCCTGTCACTATACGTGTGTTCACCACAGACTCATTCCCCATGGTTCGCAAGGAGATGCTCGTGCGGCGTCCATTTAGGTTCAGCTCATTTATTAGTGACTGAGTAGCGAAGGTAGCGGAGCTGCCTGGGTCCAGAAACGCATACGTTGTCACCATTTTGGTTCCTTTCTGTGCCTTGACTTGTACCGGAACTATGGACAGGAAGCAATCTTCTTTACCGGCCCCGGTGACACTACATATTTCAGATGCTTGAATATGAGCATTCGCAACAGCTTGCTCATCTGTACTTTCTTTGTCTTTCTTTGTTTCATCCTTTGTCTCTTTAAACGTGATGTGCAACAGAGTGGGATGTGGACGTGCACATTCTTGACATTGAGCCTTCTCTGTGCAGCTGCTGCTCATGTGACCATGTTTCAAGCACGCGAAGCACAGCCCTTTACCTTTCAAAAACTCAATCTTTTCCTTATGAGTCTTCTTCTTGAATCCTTTGCAGACTGAGAAACTGTGATGCTCTCCGCTGCAGTAAAGACATGGTTTCCCATTGACATCCACTGATTTAGTTTTATTAGATGTTGAGCTTTCGTTTTCTGCTGAAGAAGCAACAGATGTTGTGAAAACTTTCTTTGACTTAGCCATATCCTTGTCTTGTGCTTTTGGTTTATATCGAACGGGATCCTTTGTGTTGGTGGTAGTGTTGTCTTTTATGTTCCCATAAAGAGGATGTATTAAGTACTTGACTTGTTTGTTCACAAATTCAACAAAATCCTTGAACTTAACTCTTTTCTTTGTTTTCTCTTGCAAGTCGCAGGCATATTTTCTCCATGATTCTTTCAGCTTGTATGGTAGCTTGCTAGCTAATGCCTTGATGCATGCTGCATTGTCCAAGTCTTCCATGTAGCTAATGTCTGCCATTGTGTTGGAACAGCCAGTCAGGAACAATGCGAATGACTGTAATGCAGCCCCATCTTCTGGTGTGATTGTCTGCCAGTCCATGGCTTCCTTTAAATATGCCTCTGCAATCTTGTAGTCATCACCGAAGTAGTCTTGCAACATTTGCTTTGCTTTGGCATATCCTGTTGAAGGTGGCATGTGAATGCAGCTCTTCCTCCTGTTCAATGGCCAATTTTCCCATTACAGCATCAGCCTTAGCTTTCAGTGTCACACGCTCAAGCTCAGCTTGCATTTTCAGTTTGGAAGAAGATGACCTGATGGTTGAATGTCGTGAACTAGACTCTTTGGTGCGCACTGATCTGTTATCAGTTTGCTCAGCATCATTCTCTTGTTCTTTTACCTGCTCATTTCGTTTCATAACTTCTTTCATCCAATTCTCACATTTCCAGAAGAAATCATTCATTGAGGCTTGTTTTGGCTCAAAATAGTTCGTTTGGTTTTCCAAAAACTCTTCCTCGCTCATGTAGAGCTGCAAACTAAAGTTTGTGTCCGTGAATTCGGTCATTAAACCACCGAAATCGACGCGCAGCGTGTTCTTAACGACGTCAGCGTTCGCGTCGTCCGCCATTAATTCCTCCAGTTGCTTCAATATGCTAGTTAGCTGGGCTAGCTTTCCCTTACGTGCATTCAGAATCCTGCTCTTTTGATCTTCCATGCCCTTTTCTGTCATCTTTACAACGCGTTTCCTTTGCGGCTCTTGCATGTTATCTTGAATCTTTCACATCCACAATAAAAAGCGAACTTTTACGCACGTAGCTTTTCAATGAATTCCACTCGTCTTTTTCAGTCTTAACTTTCACACGGCCAATCCGTAGCAGTTTTTAACTTACAGTTGTCGTTTCCTTCGAATGACAAGTCTCCAAATCCATGCAGGGGTGTTCTTCTTTCGTTGTCCTTATCATCCGGTCCGGTTTCGGTATCCAATAATCCGTTTAGAGCAAGTTTTTTGACTAAAAATGTGAGTTCTTGCTATCCTTTATGGAGCTTTAGCTTGACGCTCGTCAGCCTCCGTCGTATCCAAAAACTTCGAAAAATAAAGACGCTAGTCCGCTTCTTGTTTTGAACTGTTTACTAAAAAACTTCACGCCACATTACAAAAACATAAATTATATTTCCAAACTAAATCTTTTAAAGTCCAACGGAGCCTGGGAATGGCGAGGTCAAAAAACTATTGCGCTCCACTCTACTTCCGATTCCAACTGACCACGCTCCCCTGGCATGCACGTAAATCACCTGCTGGGAGATTTGTAAACTTCAAAATAAAGTGTTATTCACAACAATATAAATTAACTGTAAATATCACATTTAAATCCTTTTAAATAACAAAAATTATTTATCTTGCTCCTGAATTAGCATATTTTTAAATAAAAATATTCCAACAAAATGAACTGCATTTAGGCTCCTACAATGATGTAAATATGATATGTTTGGATTTAAATAGTATGATGTCGCGAGGAAAGGTTAAGATAGAAATAATATAACTGTAAATATGAGAGGTTCAGATTTTTATATTGGACATAAATATGGATCCTTAGTTTTTATTGACAGTGAAAATTATATATTATTCAATTTTTTATACCAAGGTTTACTTGTGATAGTAGTTGTTTTTCTCTCATTAAGTTCATAAATGCAATATGATGGAAAGTGAAGTGTCATTTTTTCAATAATTAAATTAGTAAGAAATTATTTGGACCAAAAACAAGGGTTTTGCACATTAAATTATTGTTTTTGTCTTGCTATGGCTGTATAAAGTGGAAAATATGTAGTATTCAGGTTCAGTGGCCCTCTGGCAGCGAAAATCAAAACTAAAGGTCTAAATTGCATTTCCATGTTGATTCCATCTGTTTTTGCATAAAAGAACATTTTTCTAATGATCAACCTTAATGATTTTAAAGTATTTTTGGTAAAGATCACTTGGTTAAAACCAAAAATATGGAGATTTTCTTAGTTTTAGCCACCTATAGGCCAGATGTGGAACTACCGAAATTTTAATTGGCCGTAATTAATTAATGTGCAAGTGAAAACGCGGGAACATTGGCTTTTTGAGATCACTGAAGTCCAAGGTATCTAACTAAACTGGAAGAAAGTTGCCCCCAAAAAGTTCAAACGGAAAGTCATCGTACAGATTCTGGCCAACGGACTATATATAGAGAACATATTGCCTTTGGTGACCCTGGGCAAACACTATTTTCTCAAATATTTGATCAAAAGAGTAAACATGGAAAGCCTCTTTATATATATTTTTTATTTAAATCAACAGACCACATATCCAAAGTAACTTAAAATCGTTTCAGGCAAATCTACTTTTCCTACACCTCTATACCAGAACATTTGTGTTTCATCAGCAAACAGCATTGGTCTAATCCAAGGCCACAGACTTTAAAAAGAAAAAAAGAAAAAGCATAAAGCTTTCAAAAACTCAGTTTAATAAGAAAAAATCTGTCCACTATAATCACTCTCTTCAGCCTTTGAAGAAAATAGAGACATGAAAGATTTGAGCCATGGGCTTTTATGACAGACAATTGATCCTGCCCTCAGATTCACTTTGAATAAAAAGGTACAAAATATATTACCCTTAGCCATGCACCTCAATATTTTCATACTAACATTACACTGGCAGATATCACAGGACACTGAGGTACGAGACCGTTCTAGTATTAGAACGACTTGCGCTGCATGAGGCTTGTCGCTTAAATAATGTGCTACAGTGCACGAGGCTTGTCGCTTAAATAATGTGCTACAGTGCACGTGGCCCATTTGTCATTTAAAAAAAATAAAAAAGCTTTTTAAAAAAAGTATTATGTCTTACAAAAGTATTTGTAAGACATAACAAGCTTATATAAACATTTAACAATCTGAAAAACCTATCTATAAAGAGACGATCAGACAATGAGTCAGACAATTTTTTTAATCAATATTTTCTGTATTAGTACAAACACGTGTCAAGTCTTTACATAGGAAAAGGTAATGGAAAATACAAATAGAACTGTGCAGTATTTTAGTACAACAGCTTCTTTAAAATAACTTGGGAGTATTGTTAAACATGGTACTTTGTTGGCATTTGAGAAGCATTTTATTACAATGGCATATTCCAACAACAGGCCAACTTAATATTTTTCCTTTTTAAAAGGGCATTGGGAAAATGATAATGTTTTCACTCAACTGCGTTCTACACCGTTAGATCTTTGAAAGGGCCGTGAGCACGGAGCCAGTCACCACCACACATGAAGCAAAGATGAAGATGGAACAGTTTGTAACCCCCTAAACACAGAAAATGCGTATTCAAGCAGAGTTCTTTGTTCAAAAGAGGGCAATTTTCTTACCGTAAAAAAATCAATTTGTCCCATTTCATTATGTTGCAAATTGTACATTTATGAAATTGGATAAATATTCATTTAACTTCAACAAGAAAGCCCCATTGCATCCTCACCTTTATTTCTTTAAACACTAATGATCCCCATAGCGCTGCAACCAGACCATAACCCTGCAGAGATGGGGAAAAATAAAAAATAAGCGGTTTATGGATCACAGACTACTTATTTAAATATTTCACCCTTAATTGATTTTGGACATGTTAGAAGAGAGCTCAACTAAATTCTCACCATCATAAACCTTAATACCAATGCAAAGTACAAATTTAAGACAGGTGGATAATATGAATACCAATGGGAGTTTAAACCCTTTAGCAGAATTTTATACCAATATGTGTAGATACAGTACTGGATTGATAAAACTGTTGACTATTTGGTCAGAGAACAGACTGTCCTAAGCAGCAATAACGAAACACAGTTGGATAAGTTTAAAGATATTTACACATTTGAAGCATTATTCAGAATTGCAATTGTTGGAGACTTTAAAGTGCCTTGGCATTGAACAATATTCAAATCTGTAGCAAGTGTCTTAATCCCTCAGAGGTAATTTATATCCATACAATGAACAACCATCAGCATGTGTTGTACTTACTGCAGTGCCAATAGGATACGTAATGATAGGAGTCAAGTAGTCACAGGCCAGGAACCAACAGTATGTCCCCAAGGCCCACATTAGACCAGACAGAAGTCCTGAAGAGGGAAAAGAAGGCAAGAGGTAATTTGTTCTAAAGCTGAAATGCAGACCAAAGGTGAAAATGAATTGTTCTTGAATCTCCCGATGGTAGAACAGCAACTTCGGCAATGTGCTGTTCTGCATGCCTAAATTTGACAGTACGACTGCGTCCACAAAAGTGAAGCTGCTGTGTCTCACGACTGCAGACTCTTCCTTTCCCTTCAGATGGAAGCCACTATTAGACACTCAAATGAAAAATATCCAGGTGAAAACTGGGGGGAGATTGCTTAGATCTTACGCTATCACAAATGGTTCTGGGTGGTGCCATCTCACCCATTTAACTTTAAATGGACTAGATCTTATTCACACTACGAGGAAGAAAAAAAAGATTTAAAAAATCCTACTTTTCCAGTTCGGTTTAGTAATACCTCAGCAAAAAAAGAAAACAATGTTAGATATCAGTCATCAAGAGAAAACACTTGAGCAGAAAGTATACCTGGCAAGATTACTTTTGAATAAATCCTGGGCTTGTTGTTCATGACAGAACAGTAGATGGCAAAATACACTGTGCTTGCGAGGAAAATGCCCGAGTTCTGTGCATAAACGTAGTCAAGATCTGTGTAGAGACAAACAGGAATAAACTGTTATTAAAGCAGGTTCTCTGGAGGGATTGGTGTTATTTATCAAGCCAATATGGGAGCCACGACATCTTAATTTTACCTTCATTGTTTGTTTAATTAGAAAATAATGGCACATTGAAGGTTCAAGTTGAGGAATTATCAAGCATTGACATCATACCATAGACACTGGCTCCAAAGAACATGCTGTCAGGGCATACTGAATGGCTTTTAATGTAGAGAATGGGTAGAAAACAGGAACCATACAGCAGGCCTACCGTAACAGCAAGCAGACAACCACTGTTGAAAGGGACAAGATAAAGTGAAGAACTGAATAAATGATGCATTTTATGTCTCCCCTGAAACCTTGTTCGATTTGTATGTTAATTTCAACATTTTTCACAATCCTGAGACTGCCAAGATAAAAGGAAAATGTGCATATATCTATTCAGAATATTTCACAAGGTAGATGTACGTCAGTAGATGCAATACAGACATAATTGCAGAGTAACGGATTAGAAACTTTTTCCCATGCAAATGCCGTTTTTGTACCATAACTCTAAAGAAACTTACTGAAAATAAGCAGTGTGTTCATTGATTCTGAATTTAGTCATATAACCTTTTATTTTTTGGGGAAAAAAAACTTTCTCCTTTAAAAAAAAAAAAAATATATATGATTCAATGTTTGTGGCCATAGGAGAAAATTGTTAGACATGTCTTTCTGCTCTACCCTCGATAAAATGAAAAATGTGCACCAAACTCTGCGAGCTCGAATAAGACTCACATCAGTCGCCTGTTCTTTGGTCCAACAGCATCTATCCAGAATTCAGAGGAACACTGTCCGTAACTCCCCGAATTAGCCCTCTACAACAAACAAAGTTCTTACAATATCTTTGAAAACATAAAAGTAAATGGGACAAAAAGCTCAGCTCTCACCCATGATAATCAAATGTATTGAGAAAAAATAAATAAAACTATCATTCAATACTCACTCTCTCTAGGAGCAATGGAACCGATTCCAATGCAGGATGAAGGTCTGTGTCAGATTTCACAAAGAAAAAGATCAGGCCACTGCGGGAACAATAAAAAAGTAAACTAGAATCTCAGAAAATCATTTTTAAAATGACAAACAATAATGTTCTAGGTTGCACAGACGACTCAAATATGACGAATGTGAGAAACATTACCTGAGCAGACATAAACCGGCTCCACAATAATTCAACATTGGCCTTGACACGTTCTCAGGATCAACCCCAAACCAGCCGAATCTTTAAAAGACAGTCATTTTATTCAACTTATTTAATAAGAGCCAGTTACTTTTTCTGGAATCAATGTAAAGTGGGAATGTTCTGTTTTTTTAAAACTTACCTTGAACTGGCCCAGCCCATTAACATACTCGAGGATCCCCAAATTAACATTCCAAGACCAAGGCCAACCGATTTAATAATGGAAACTACTGCAGTATTCCCTGGGGGGCACATAGTTAAAGACGTCAAGACATTTTAGTTTGTGTGAAATGCCTATGCATTTCAGGACTCTAATGAAGACGTTGGCATGAATGTATACACCGTCATACATTTTAAACATGTTAAGCTTATCGAACATGTCCACTTCTGAGCGCTTGTGAGCACTAAGTTTAAAACCAAGAAAATGTGAGGTTAGATTTAGATTAAGGATAAAGATTGGATGCTAAACAATGGGTGAAACAAATATCCCAAGTATTTCCACTTGATTTATACATCCAGCTATTGAAATGCACACAAATGGAATCTAAAGTAGAATTAAAACGGCCCCAAATGCAAGTAATGAAAGCACTGAGTTGTGTCCTCAAAAACAATATATTTTAAAGTTCAATAGAATACCTGTAGCCCATATTACACCTCCAACCATTGCCAAAGGGTAAAATTTGGGTGAGTGAAGCATCAAATCTCCAATCATTGACACCACCCAAATTGCAGCACAGCTCACCCACTGAAAGAACATTCCTGCAAATCAAACATCATTATCAGAATACAAAATTTGTACTTCATGTGTAAATTCCCCCAAAGCAACGATTCAGAGATACCGCATGCTTACCATCCCCTGTCTCTATTCTTTTCACAGGAACAAATGTGCTGCCATACAACAGTATAGAGGCAATATTTGCAGCCAACCCATAAGCCAACTGAGTGACGTTACTGGAGTTGGTTACGAAAGGCATTTCCAATGTGGGAATTTCTCCTCCATCTTCCGAATCTGTCACGAGTTTAACATCCAAAGATTGACGATGTAAAAGAACATTTTCGACTCCACGTTAATGGAATATCAGATATAGTTAACTTACCTTCAGTGCTTTGACAGCTCACCATTAATAACGCACCAACAAATAAGGTCAGAAGTGTATAATTTACCTTGGGCATCATAATATTTAATGAGTGTTTTCCTTTCGATATTATCGCTAAACTACGCTTAAAACAACCCGAGGGGATCAGAGTGTTAGCAGAGGAGAAGGCAGGGAGCACTCAAGGTGTTGCCAATTATCTAATCAGTGGACGTGTCGCTTTAAGGCTGCAGCGGGAGCTGGGAACAACATTTATAGAAAACCAAATAAAACAAAATTACTGACTGAGCTCTGAAAGGGTTTTCATTATCCCATGAATTCACTTTGCTGTTTACAAATCACGAATTGCCTTAAGACACTTCAGGCCTGACTCCTAAAAAAAACACATCTCAAAACTAAAATCATCGAAGAAGACTTCAAAACAAGTAACAACGCTATTTTCTATACTCTTTTTTTGTGTCAGACCAGGAAATCCTTCAATCCGTTTATTGAAAATGGACCACAAGATGTCGCTTTAAATGCGCACGACGAACGTCAAAGACAAGAAAGTTTAGCCCTTCCAAACAAAAGAAAGAAAGAAAGAAAAAAAAAATATATATATATAAATATTAATGCTTTGACAGCTAATGGGTTAAATTTGATGTGTAGACGTAGTTTTAAACAGCTAATGAATAACAGACATTCATCAAATTATTCTTTTAAAGTTTTTTCTAGTTATCAAATGTATAATTGTATGGTCTTGTATCATTGTGTGTAAGTGGCCTGTTCTATAAATGGAAAAAACTTTATGGGTAATGCTTTGAACTTAGTATACAGAGTTACAAGTTAAAGCTTTCTTGTGGGTTTACCGGTTCATGCCAGTAATGAATTAGTGCATTTCGGTGTACTGTATCACACGCCCGGACACATCATTTTTGGGTTGGGTTTTTGTTTGACTGTGTGCATCCTTAATTACAGTTGTCTCTGGCCAAACAGCCTCCCCTCCGAGGGGAGTTCAGGAAGCCCTGCGCTCCTCCCCAGTGTGAGCTTTCTGAGGAAAAGACTCAGCAGCGATACTGACATGAGTTCCAATGGGTAAGTCCCGCGTCCGCTGGCTGTGCTCTCCTTTCCTGAAACTGACCGGCAACTTTCGGAGATGCACTCGCTCCAAAAAAAGTTTGGTGATCGCGGTTGCATGCTCGCTCTATTTGTTTTTCGTCATTTCACAAGTCGGACATCCGCAGCGACAGAGGCACAGAAAGGCTGATGAGGACAAGGACCAGCGCACCCGTCAGTTTAGCCCTCTGGACTCTAATAACGCAATGGCAGACTTTTCTGATTTGCGCAGAGACGCTGAGTTCTTAGCCCCCATCCGATCCAATGTCGTGTACATAACGTTGAAATCAAAACGCCAAAAGCCAGCATATGCACGAGGCACAATCAGATCAAAACTAAGGAAGAAACAAAAAAAACCCAACGCCACCATCCAGCCGGTCGCGCACCCCAAACGACGCGCTGTGGAGTGGGACGCAGGCCACAGTGTGCCAAACCTCCCATCCCGGAAAGGAAGCATTCACGTGGATTATAAATCAGTGAATAGAATCCACAAAGTCTATGATGTTGGGGCAGATTCACAAATGAGTTCAATCCGAATTTTCAGCCAAAAGGCACCGCCGTGGTTCAGCGCGCAGGACTTGAGAACCATGCGTTTCCTCGCGGATGCCAAAGTTCTGCTCATGAAAGAAACGTTGCTTCGAAACTCCACGTCAGTTGTTATATTTGACGGTGGCACCAGCGGCCCTCTGGCCAACCCCAAAAACTCAAAAAGGAATTATAAGTGTGGAGGCCAGTGTGGAGTCATCCACAGCCCCGCGGATAACATGGAGGTATTTGCATTCCATTTGGACAGAGTGCTTGGGCTTAATAGGACATTGCCAGCAGTAAGCAGAAAGTTCAGCTTATTACACGGTAAGTTGTTAAACAAAAAGTAAAGTCATCTTTTTGTCTGACCACACGATAGACTACTCTTTTGCTTGGGTAATTTCAGATGGTTAACCCAGCAATAACAAGCTGTCTGACGAGTCCAAATGCAATAAGATCCAGTAAATCATGCAACACTGAACGTTTCTATGTGCTGCCTCCAAGTTACTGTCAATAAGAACTTAGATCCCTTAAGTGCTCCAGGAAAAGTTAAGCCACTTTTCTGAACAAAGTACAAATGTAGTGCCGTGTCTCATAGTAAGAAAATGTAAATAATTTCAAGGATTGCTGCACAAAGTCTTGCATCCAAAGTCATTTAACTTTTAGTGCGATAACTTCCAAAGTATATTGCTATGTTTTAGTTCAACAACCTTCCTTTTTATTTCTGTTCCTTACATCATGATCCTTCCATATGTGATTAATTCCTTCTCCCTTTCCTCTTTATATTAATATAAAGATATTTGTGAATAAACAGCATAGAGCCAGAAAGAAAAATGACTTCAGTCCCCGGCCTTGGGCTGAAAATTCTGTCGTTTTTGCTATTCTTTCTTTCACCAACCATCATATATCAGGTATAATGTTGTCATAAGATTTTTTTTTATTCATTACATAAACAAAAGCAAGATGTGAGGTTAGTTGTGGTTACAGTTGATGATTTCTATGGGTGCCTGGTATGTTAAAATCACTAAGACTGGACCAAATACAGTTGGCTTTACATGTCACTGTTGCTCAAACCTGATCATATATTCTATCTTGCTCCTTTTCAGATGCTCAGTCCTGTCCAGTAGTGTCGTGGGATGCATCGCTGTACCCAAAAGGCCTCGCTGCAGGTCCACCCACTGTAAGCTTAACATGGGGGGAGTACCAGAGCTCTCTGAAACAGAGGTGTTGGCATAAAAACATCAGCCCAAAGCGTCACTCTGGCTGCTCCACCGTTCATCATAATGAGTGGAGCAAACTAGCTCTGTTTGACTTCTTGTTACAGGTAAAAAATAGCTGTCTGTTGAATAACACCTTAATGTGAGCATGGCACCACAGACAAATGCGATAATTGTCAGATCTATCCAAAAGCATAACCCGTAAAAGCAGCTGGAGTTTTTGAGTTCTTTTGTTCTTCATTTGTGTTAGCATTGACAGTCTTTTGCATAATGATAAAATAGAAAACTTTCTTAAATGTCTGACCTCAGCACTATTCTCCAACAGCTGTTATTCATGACAAACTAATTGGACTGTTCCCCCATTCAGTTTCCTTTGGCTGACTTGACATATCATTTCTCATATTTTGGCACAGGTAGCATATTCCTCTAAATCCTTTTTATTATTGTTTTTTTGACAATACACACATCAGATTTTTCTATACATTTACAATAATTTAAAAATTTCTATAATGACTAAGTAGGAGTACATTATGAGGAGTGCAATTAACATAACAAGAGAAAATCTGTTTGAAAGATCTTGTCTCCTTGATATTTGGAATTCTTGTTTTTGCACCCCTATTAAATTGAGTTGAGAATAATTTTGAAAGCACTGACTAACATCTAGCGCTCAGGGTGTTCATCTAAGAGCAAGTTTCTGCCTTATTTATGCTTTAGTTATTTTTTGTCAATCTGTGTTGCAAACCAAATAATTTGGCTGGAATATTTAAAGAAAAAAAGTAATTTAAGGGTGTTTCTTAGTCTTAGAGATGATTATTAAGGTGGTGAAGTTCCTGTGCACTCTTCCCTAGCAGTTGATGAAGTATTTTGATAGAAAATATGTGTAATTCTGTGTTGTCTGGGTATCAGCTGACCTATTTGTTCTAAAGCCCACAAATGTATTGATCCTAGACTTAATCAGCTTCAGCAACCATGAGTCGTGATGTTAAGCTCTCGGGCTACTGTGTTTGGTACACTCCATGAGAGAAGCACATCCTTAACTGCTCTTTTCACCCCCCACATATATATGTGGACCCATCAAACCACATGGCCATTTTCCATTGTTGTAGAGGTCAGTCCTCATTTTTCATTCATTTCTTTTCTATACCAACTTCATCCAATTCAGTATTGTAGAAGGCTGAAGGCCATATTAAATTATTTGAAAATGTAATAGTTCCCCTACACAGTGGACAGAACTTTTATTATAGTTTGTGTGTTGGTATTAATTTTTCTACTTTAAACATTGTAAGATTGTATTGCACACCTTCCATGTTTCAGTCTTTGTTTACATGGCAACCAAGCATATATGTCCAAACATCTAGTCCTAAAATTCGATTTAAAAACTGTGCATTTTAATTGGCAGAAGCAACCTGATGTGGGAAGTCAGATTCAAAGGAGAAACACTTTGGATTCTGAATGCATTTACATTTAGAATTATTATCCAACCCTTTTCCTTAACCTACTTCTTTGACTTTTTACTTTGGATAGATCCCTCTGAAACCTTTGATGGAAATCTTACATGTTGCCTCTCCTGATTTGGAAACCCACAAATTGATGAGGCTTTCATGGAATTTATGGTTGCTGTCTCCTGCAGAGGAAACAAAGGTGTTAAAAAAACACAGTGTGCCGCCTTCCAATTATAACAGTATCCCCTGTGCAGCCATCTGACTCACAATACCATAGTGTGAGGTGCTAGATGTTGATATCAATACAAAAAAAAGTGTGGCTATTTTGCTTAAATGACCGCAATAAACAGCCTGTGGCGGGTGTTTAATATTTTATTTGCCACCTTTTTTTAAAAATCCTGTAGTAAAAACACTTAGCCAGCAATTAAAAACAAGCATATCATCTTAGTCAATTCATTCCAAAACCTAGGAAAACAATAATCTTAAATTCGATAACTCCTAGTCCCTACTATTCTTGTATTCTCTGGGAAAACATGAGCTGTCTCCTCAGATTCACATCCGCCTTGATCGGAGCTGCTGCGGATTCAGGCCTCGGCCGGATGACGTTTGTGTGGAAGTGGGCCACCGTGCCACATGTGGGGACAACACAGAACTGGCAAACGTCATTCACAGGGATCATGACCCAAGACACCTGGTGTTCGCAAACAACAAGGGATCCTTTGACCGTAACCAGGACAACTTGGATTTTAGACTGCTGGAGGGGATAAAGGAGTAAGTTTGGATAAAGAAATATATGTATATCCTTTACATCTTAAATGAACACAGAAGACATTTTTGGCTTTAGTGTAATTATGCTTTATCGTGGTGTTAAATCAGTCTACGAGAACAATTGTAATTTTTTCTCCTTTTAAGAGTTCTGTTCTCATTCAAGACTTCAGCAGAACTTCTGCTCGGTTATAGAAACGCCCATATGAGTTTTCTTCCGCTTCTGCTGCTTATAGTGGAGGTGCTATTAAAAGTAAACATCCTCCTGTATATGACCATTCAAGGTGGAGGCCTCATTTGTTTATAGTTAGATTTGTACCTACTCAATGAAACCTGGAAGCAATTTCTTGCTACATTGGTCATCGTGTTCACTTTCTATACCTCCAAACATGTTTTGACACCTTTGCTTTTCAACATAAATCCTTACAAAGAGATAATAGCATAGGGTAAAAAAACTCTACCTGGGCCGTTTTGTGGATTTTTATTTAAAGCTCCATCGGCTCGAGAACTATCCTGTTAAATGTTTTAGACAGTCCATTTAGCTTTTTATATCTCCCAAACTTACAATTTGTTTCTTTCTCCTTTGCAGTCACTGACCTATGTGTATTTTTGGAAGGCTCATGCATTTAGCTATTTATGGGTTGTGATGTCCTTCATCTCCATGACCCAGCAGAAAATACCAACATTTAGTTGTCATCTCACAGTCTGCAAAAAGATGGATTGTCACAATTTTATGTTTGAGAAAACCAAAAAAGGGGACTGTGACTATGATATCCACTTTGATGTTACAGTGTCAACTATAGGGTAGTTTGAATAGACAGTTATTGATCAGACATTCTAACTGTTCATTCCCCATATTGCAGATATATTGCCTTCATTTCATGCATCTTTTGATCAATAAGTCAGGGACTCATCCCACTCTGGAGACAGCGTTGATACTGTGGTTTGGCAAGGATGCTAGTTTTTCCCCTGTTAACGTTGAGGCTTGTGATCTTCAGTTAAAACAGGACTTCTATTCTGGCATTCAAATCAGATAGCCTGAAGGCTGAAATTTAGTTTAGCTATGTTGAGAGGAGAGAAGGTCACAAAAAGCTTATTGAGAATGCTAACTGCACACACAGTCGTTCTAGATCTAGAATCGTGGATTTAAATTTCAGAAGATTAAAAAAAATTATTACAAAAAAGTGTTTTATGTGGTGTAAAATGGGATTAAGCCTAATCAATAATTTGTAAGTCCAAGGATTTGCATGATCATGGAGCACAGCTTAACTGAAGCGGAGGCAGACAATTTCCCCTATTTTCTTTTTTAATTATTTATATAGTATATTTGACTTTTTTTGCATACCAGAACTACTCGCTAATGGAAATTGTTTGCAACATTTATCAAATTAAACTTTGGTGTAACTATGTAAAAAAGAGCCACATAGCCAGCAATTGGGATGGTATGCTTTATATTGTTTTGTCAGCATGAAGTGCTGACAATTTTTAATCTGAATAGATGTTTAAGGAATTTAGGGAAGCTTTAACATGTATAGGATGTTGGAATACATTCAATACCAGCACCAGTGATTATGTTAAATGCATGTGTAAGGCATTATTTTGCTTGAGAAGACAGAACATGTGGTAATTACACAAATGAAAAAGAGCCACAGCATTTAGCTCACGTGAATAGAATGTATCATGCAGAAGAGTAGCTGGTTTTAATTTCCCATTTTTCACGGAAAATAACTTTTTATAGGTTTGGCATTTTAACATCACTGCTCAGCAGTCACTTTAGGAAATCTCTCTATTTTTCGCAGAAAATAAGAACAGTTCTGCAACTATTGCAGTACAATTAAGACAATTACATTCTATAATAGTCAAATTTATGACCGTGCAAATGTTGTTCCTGCAGGCTTTTCTGCTGGAAGTTAAATATAAGCTATTTAAGTGATAGCAGACATGAATAATAACTAATCAGTTTACTTCCTGCTGGCCTAAAACCCCTGATTTTATTTTTCCCAGACAAACAAAGCAGCTGCTGCCGCTGTGGTTACAGCCAGGTATCATTTCATTATTATAGTTGTAAAGAAATAAATAAACTGATATTTGAGCCAAATTGTAATTCATTATTTTACTGCTAGACCATTAACATCAATTGATTTGCCACCATCATTTGCAGTAATCACATTCATTCTAAACAGATGCAACATAAGGCTATCTTGCTTTTGCTTTGTTTTTTAGGCTTCCTGAGCAAGCAGTGTTTGTGATGAGGAGCAGAAAGCTGAGGGAGAAACTTCTCCAGTCACTTTTTCTGGACCAGATATATTGGGAAAGCCAGGGTGGCCGACAGGGCATCGACAAGCTGATTGATATAATTGAGAGGCGAGCTGATGTCCTTCTCACCTACATCAACGCCCATGGCATCAAAGTCATCCCAATGAATGCCTGAAGAAATCCGTTCAAGTTTAGTTGGCCAGTGTTTTTACATGGATGAAGTGAATGAATTATTTGACGTGTCTGCACTTTGTGTAATGTCTTAAAAAAAGATAAAAAAAGAAAAATAAAGAAAACTCCAGAAAATATTGTAAACTCCTATATGCCAGTACTGTCAACATAGAATCAAATGTTTATGGCATGATATGTTTTCCACTGTACAGCATATGTTTACCAATATATTTCACAGCTATTGTAAGGATTCGTGCATTCGGGAGTATTTCAACTTTGCATCTGGTGAAATTCTTTATTCAGATTTCAGTAAAGATGATCCAGAATGGGGTTTGTTTGGTGAAACTTGAGCAGATCAGTGGACACAATCGGTGCACATAAACAAGGTTTTAAAAAAGTTCTTATCACATTTTTTGTATTTTAGGTTATTTAATTTACATTTTTGAGGTGTTACAAAGACAAAACTGTTTAACAGAGCTGTGCTTTAGTTGATAGTTTAATGAAGGCAATACAACTGATATTTGTCTTGATGTTTAAAAATTAACTTATTGTTTGATGCAAACACATGAATTTGATGCAAGAAAAGTGAAATGTGTTTGATTTTCTGTAGTTACTCATTTCTCAGTAGAGGTCTGTTATCATTTTTTTGCGTTTTTTTTTTTATTGTGGTCTTTTTCAGGCCTTTCAGTAGGTGCACTTCTCATTTGTTTGAATGAGATTTTTTAATAACAGGAAATCTCTTTTCATATTGAGCATTAGTTCGACTAAGTCATGATGTAACTGTCAAAAAACAAAAACTACAGATTGCCTTAATAAGTATTCCACATTGGTATATTCTTCAGATTTTTTATATATTTTTTGCTCATCTCATGTACAATTCCATCCTTTTGATTTAAAGTATAATGCCACTCATGATTAAACACCTTAGCAAAGTGATTGTGTATAATACACTGGGATTAACAAATAAAAGCTCAGCTTTCTTATTATTCCACTGTTTTTTCATATGCACTATTTTTCAATATGTCAGCAAAAAGAAGTAATAGCTTTAGGCAATTGGTGATTTCTTTTTTATATAAGTTGTTTTTAATGTTTAATAAAATATTTTGACCCTCATATTGCCAATATTGCTTCAGCATTCACGGTCACTGAGGAAACCGTTTCTTAGCATTTTGTTTCTTTTCCTTGGGGTAATGACGGTAAATTGTCTGAACTGATTGGTAGAGATGGCTCAGATATATTTACTTCACTATGTTTTCAGTACGACATATTGGTCGACCAAAGAATAGCGCAAGTCATTAAAGGATTATTGGGAAAAGGAAGCTGTTTTTGCATTGTTGAGGGTTTAATAATTTGGAAGTTTCATATTCTTAGGTGACAACATCACCACTAAATAGATGCTCGAATGACATATAAACAGTATGTGTACTTGGAAGAGGTTAAAGCAGAGTCAGAAATAGCTCAGAAATTTGAGCCAGAGTCTGCAGTCTGCCTTTCATGCTGTCGTAAAAAGTGTCCTTTGGGCTCTCAGAATTGGAGTTGATGGGGCTTTGTGTGTTATTTTGTGCTGTCCGTGCTGCGCACTCACTTGGCTGTTGGTTTAACCTCTATGCACCAGTATTAATGCTCAGCAGGTTGCATGCCTATGGGTGTTTGTCTTAAAAAGGCCCCTTTAGTTTCCGGCCAGCTCCACAGCAAACCTTTTTACGTATGTATAGGCTATGCATTCTCCCATGCAAAAATGTACAGAGACAAAAGATAACATTTGTAAAGAAACTGACCGACACACAGGAAAGTACACAAGCTAAAATTCTATAAACTGCTGCAGTTTGAGAGCTGCACTCTTAATATATGGTCTGAAAATGTGGACCCTAAAGACAAATCAGCTGTATAACATTGTGTTAATTTTATGGATACAAAAATAAAGGATTGTGTTGTGTCTAGCTTGGGAGAGGTGTGTAAACTACATATTAAAATATTTGATATTTCATATTAAAAAAGAGCATATTGGGATGTCACTAGTTAATTCAAATGATTCAGAACAAACCAGAAATGAATGAACTTTTGCAAATCCTTCAATGTCAAAAAGGCTGTCTTCTCACGCCCAGGTTGTGGGAAAGGCGTCAACACTTAGCTTCAGGGATGAGTCGCCGAACAAAAAAGAAAGGAAAAAAAAATAGTTTGACATGCTCGCTCTTGTTTGGGTTGATAATGGCCCTTTGGGTTACGTACAGTTTTTTAAGTTATCGTTTATCTGCTCTGTTCACTCTATCCTCCCACAAAGGGCTTAGTTTTTTTCCCTGTTACGTCTTAAAGACAGCACATCGTTCACAGGTCATGTTTTAGGATGTAAATAAGAACTGCCCTAATAGATTTGTCTCAGCTGGGCCCAGCTGGCTGTTTGCTGGTCAAATTCCAAAGGTTATTACATAGAAAGCCTTTTTTATAGTCATAAAAAGCACTCTATAACAACAATTATGTTATATTTCCAATTTGCTGCAGCTGGTTCATCCCAAGTCTTGTCAACTCTGCCCTGTAGTTTTGTTGCTAGCAGTTGTTTCTCAGTTTTGAGTACATCACAGTAGAAAATAGTCCAAATCCTCTTTAACATTTTAAGTTACATGTCTACGACTGATACCAACCAATGTTGAGTGAGATAAATGCTTTGACCTTTTGCTAAAAAAAAGTAGCAAGACCTCTTTTTTCTTTGTGTCAGGCATACATTGAAAAATTAGTTTAGCAAAGAGTCCTTGTTGAGAAAAGGCTTGCTCCGCTTGTTGAGAGTTGCAGAGTGATGTGCAGTACGCTGTTTTGTTCACAAACTGACAGTTTTATATTTGTCTCTTAATGACAAACAGGGCACTTGAATCTCATCCTCCGATCTGAATCGTACATCATGTCAAGGCACAGATCCATTTTTTCTCGTCAGATCTCACAAGCTTTCCACGGTCCTCCACCCATTTCTTTTTTTTTTTAAAAGAATGTACAAACAAGCAATTAGTAAGACTTCCAGTATCTTTATAAGAATTTTCCCCTGGACTTCTCAAATGTATTTTTAGTGTCGGTTTGGTTAATTCTACTTGTTGTCTGAAGCACTTCTCCTGAATTAAAAAGTACTTTTAGTCAAAGTTTTGCTGTTTTGTAGAAATATCCCAATACATCTTTGGCCTTTTGTATTCACCTGGAGTCCAGCACTGTCTTTTGAAGAGTCAGTCTTAAGACAACACCACACCTGGGTGGTCACTGTCAGAGCGTGACAAAGATGAAACATGGAAGGAAAAAAACTGCTGATTATTCCTTTCTATGGCATCTTTCAACAAAAGCCACAAGACCAAGCAAAACACCCCCCTGATTCCAACACTGTTAAAAAGACTTTCTGAAGATAAGGACAGAGGAGAAGAATTTAAACAAATGCCAGCAAATGCCAGATAAAGTCAGGCTTGTCTTATTCACTCAAACACCAAAATACAGAGTATGTTTGTAATTACTTTTGTATAGAACAGGAGATGTTTGATGGAATTTAAGACTTCAGCTGTCCTTAAAGTATCTAATCCTCTTTCTTTTTCTTTCTTTCTGTCTTTCATTCATTCCATTGGCAATAAGCCAGAAAGTGTTGAGAAATGTTTCCACTGAACACAGCACTTGTTAGAAGATGAAAATTAGGCTTCTTTGAAGAGATGAATGTAAAAAGTTTTAGGTTTATCTGTGAGAACTCTGTGGAGTAAGACATGTGAGCATCTTTCTTTATTACAGTGTTCTGCATTACTGATAACATCCAAGATAAGATTACAAGGAATACATGCACAATGCAGAGCTGCCAGCTGGAAAATATTCCATTATGACATGCAGATCTAAGCTGTTTCATGCTTGCTTTGAAAAAAAAAGTCAGAATCTTGAAAAATTCTGATCATACAAAGCAACATTTAAAGGAACAATAATTCCCCCTATTCTGATTTAAAACAGCGTGTCACTTAAGAATGTTTAAAGACGGAGTGCTGACACGAATGTGTCTCCATAAAAATGTTTCTTCATTGAAATGGATGAAGACGATGGAGTCGATGCCTTCTTGAAATGTAAATCTTTACTTTATTCTGACATCCTGACTCTTCAAAAACAGGTTTCAAAACAGGATTGCTGATTGTCATTTTACCCTTAATCCTGGTTAGTCTTCCACAGCCATAATAAACCTTCCCATAGACTTTTGTGTCTGGTTTACTCTGCACAAACCACCAGAAATTCAGGTCTGATGGTTCGGCTCTCGTTTCACCAGATTAGAACATGTTTCTTCCTGTTGACTTAGATGCCTTTCGGCACATTTCCAAAAAGATGGAATATCTTCTGATAAAAGATAAGGAATGACTCCCATCAAACCATTTTGCCAAGGGTCTAAATCATAGAGGGCCACACTGAAAAAGTTCCTGTAAAGTTCTCCTCATTCTAAAAAAACATTTCCTTAACACCTTTCTGCTTGGCAATTAAACTTTTTTCAATCATTTTACTAAACATGATGCTATTTTCAGATGTTTCTTATAGACTTGAGTTAACCTGTTTGCTCTTGCATGAAATGAAGCATTAATGAGATGGAACTTTGCCTCTTTAGTTACTTTTGATTAATTTGGATGAGGGCATTTTTTCTGTCAGGTTATAAAATCACCCCGGTGACCAGATGCATTAGAGCTCTCAACTGCATTTACACTCATTTGTAAACTAGATATGGAATTATTCATTTTTAATATAAATGTTCAAAACAACCACTCAATTTTATGTTTCAGTATTCATTGAAAATTTGATTACTTCAGTTTTCATTTTAACATAATTAATGATGAATTCAGTGTTTTCCTGGCAAAGTATACTCTGTAATACTCTTATCTGTTTTAAGCTCCTGCTAAATGTTCAAATTGTTAATGTTGTTAAATGCAGTTAATGTTAGTTCATTCCTTTCCACTGTATTCAAGTCTTTTAAGAAATGGTTGACTGAACATTGCTGACTGACAAAGATGAAAGTATAATTAGATGAAAAATGCAAGTTCACAGTCATATAATATGAGTATGACTGCAAACTCTTGTGGCCAAGGATTAATCTTCATCCAATCAAAGGAAGTGCAAACATGAGAAAAGACATCTGAAGCCATGGAGCTGGATTAAAGGGGTGAATGCACATACTAAAAAATGGGGTGAGGCATCTCCACGGACTGGCATCTCAAACATCTGCTTGCTGAGATATACGGGGAAATGAAGCAGTTGTGGGCTGAATATGTCACATTCTATATTTAGAGATCTTATGATGAGAGAAGTGTGGCATGTGGGGCATGAAGCGGGCTGACCGAGACTGCCAAGGTTTGTTGGTCACATTATTCCAAACACTGACAACACAGTATTTTTCTGCCACAGAATTACTAAGCATTTAATTTTTTTCCCTGTGTCATTCCAATTTAACAACCATTTGTTACTGTTTTTTGTATAAGCTTAAGAAATACTTTGTATGTCTGAAAACAAATGGTGGATAGCATTCTTCTGCTTGCCTTTCTTCCAGCAATCAGGTGCTCTGATTCACTTTTGCATGGCATAAGCTAAAAAATATCTGCAATTTACAGATAAAGGTCATTATCTCCACCTAAAAATGACAGGCTGCTGAACCCCAACAATCCCTGACTGATCCCTTCTGCAGCAAACCATCCACTTAGATCAAACCGTTAAGTCTAAAACAGCATAACAAAGGCTATCTTGTTAAATTTGCAATATATGCTTTAGTTAAGCTGACACGACTATGTGCAGTCACTAGCTGAGCATGTAAACAGCCCAAAAAGGAAAGCACCATGCATTCCTTAACTCCTCCACTGCCTTCATTCCTGACTCATCTATTTAGAGTCAAAACTGTACCGGCAGCAGTGCTTTGAACTCAGCTGGTGCTCCCTCGTGGGTTAAAGAAAGGTTTGAAATCTGCAGACGGCAATTACAATATATTCTAAGACCAAGACAGGAAAAAAGTTTCCAATGACGACAGTGGGAAACATGATGAATGATATTCCAGTCTTTGGCTGAATGTTTAGTTTGATTGACAACATAATTATGTCTCTACCTTTGTTTTGTGCTCAAAACAGGTTAATTATCGCTATGTGAATATAACAAAGAATGTTTAGTAATGAGAGCGGATCATTCATTTAATTATATAAGTATAACAGGCCTGCTAAAGTTTGTCCACCTATAAGTGTTACCAATGGGATAACCTGAAGCGCAGCTACTGGCTGTTGTGGTGTATAGCTGGACCAACTATTTTACTACATTTTAAACAGTAAGCAGAATGAAACTTGGAGGTTTTGACTTTGACTCTGATGCATCCTCACAAGAGAAAAGTAATGAATTATGAAAATATGCCTTAAAAGTCGAAGCCCTGTTTTTGTGTTCAGTGGCATCATTTGTAGAACAAAAACAAAGCTCTTTTTCTCACGTGTTGATGTGATTACACATTTAAATACTGAGATCTTTAGAAAACAAGTGGCTGAAAAATGCAGAAGACAGAAGTGATTAAGTTTCAATGCTATAAAGACATTGCATTTTTTAGCTTAAGATTTTATTTAGAGCAACTTTCTGTAAATAAACAGGTAAGGGTTTTTAAGACATGTGACTTTTTATAACTATATGCGTAGTAAAATATTCTTATAGATAGACATTTTTTCATTTTTCTTAAATGCAAAGTCTTGCTTTTTTTCTAGTTTGCAGCCAAAGTGATTTAAAGAGGCGTCTAAGATATGAATGCTTGTGAGGTATGATACAAAAATCTTCTCCAGTGTGTGTGTGTGTGTGTGTGTGTTACTTCTCATCTAAGTGACCGGTCCACAAATGAGGAGCTTGATCTCTTCAGTCAGTATAAAGAAGGAAGAGGAAAGAATGTGGCACCACTCTGGCTGGGGCAAGACTCCAAGTAAAATCTTCCATGGTCAATATTACCAGTTCCTGAAGGAATCCAAACAGGAACAGCCTGGCCGGGCTGAGGATACACACACAGAGACGGCCAAAGAGGAAATGACTGAGACCAGCCTTGGGGCGCGGCAGGTTCAGAATATTGGTCATGCAGTCCATGTCCTCACTGGCATCATAAAGCAAGACAAACAGGAAAAGACGGATGTTCAGAGTTTCCAAAGCGGCTGTTTCAAAATCCATGTACAACCTCTGTATTTGCTTCAAGGGTTTTGAAGTTGGGCCATGTGTTTTCTTCCATTTTCTTTTTTCCTTATGATAATTTTCAATGAAGCTATACCAGTTGTGTATTAGAAATAGCATTTAGATATGTGTGCATCCTAACAAGAGATGCTTAGCAGGTGTCCACTCCTGTTTCTGAACACATCTTATCCTGTTTCATCCATCCATCCTGCGAAAGGCAGGGTCCGCCTGTCCATCACAAGGCCACACATATAGATACACAAAGGTGAACAACCACGCACGCTCACACTCGTTCCTTAGGGCAAATCGGAATTTCTTTGAATCAAAATAAGAAACTGTATCGTGTTGATCCCAGAGATAGAGGAATACTGTGTTCTAATGTTTCCTTGTTACACAAAACTAAATAAACACAAACAGAATTTGGGGCAAAATAGTGAAAACATATTCAAACTCTGAGGGTTTGCCTTGTGCGGCATGAGCTCAAATGCCTTTCCAGAACAGGAGCAGAGTGCCACCTACAGTGGTCCACGTGTCTGGAGGAGAACAAGTTGCGGTAGCAGAGCTTTGTCTTCAAAGCAACTCATTCTTTATGCTCTTTTGTGTTTGGCTGAAAAAATGTCAACTTCCCAGTGAAATTTTTTATGAAGCTGAAGAATACTACAGTCATCTTAGCTGCAGGTCTGATTCTTGCAGTAAGCAAAATTTGCATATCAGCAGAGGGTAGAGAACTAAAGGCACCCCCCCCACCACCCCCACCCCAAACACACACACCTTAGTCACAGCAATGTCAACTTAAGCTTGGATTTGTCAATGGGGTGGAAAAAACTACTGTATTGTGGCTGGAGGGAAGTGTTTGGCCATTTAAAAAAAAATACGTTGCTGCCCTCTAGTGGTTTAATGTGTGTAACAGCTTTACTCACCCCCAAAAAAGCGTGTGAAAAACAGTAAGTTTAATTGTTTTAACGTTGGAATAAAACATTATTCTTAAAGCTTAATTAGGTCATATCATTGCAAAGAAACATATTGGATGCAAGTTAAAGATTCGAAAGCACAAATACATATCAATAAATACCACATTCATTTTTGGTCTTTCAATCTGTTGCCATGCATGTTTGAAATGAACCTGTTGTGTGTATAGTTTTTTACCATGTTAGTTTTGTCAAAATGCGGTGTCCTCTGTTATTTTTTTCCTGGTTTCATCAATTAAAGTCCTGATATTCTGGACATAAACATGAGAACAGGTTGATAGCTAACAATTAAGGGTGGAAATAACCACATCTACACCTCTTCTGATTGAGTATATTTTACCCCTCTGGACAGTTTCCATAGAAGCCATCTACATATGATAAGTTAATTGCAGAGTTCACTTATACACAAACCCCTCCCCGGCCTAGCACATCATTTTCAAAAGTGTTTTATCAATATGGTTCTTGAAGAAGCACTTAAAAGTGAGCTTTGTGGGGAATTTCTGGGCCTGGTTACCCAGCTGCTTCTGTGTAGATGGCTCCATTTATGCTTACTATTCCTAATGTCATTCCTGGGTCGGTGGTGTCTCTCAGTTCTTTCCAATATTCAGCTGTAAAGGGAAGCTGCCAGGGCTGTGCTTCAAGTTCCTGCAACACCTGGACGATGCTCACAGCTTCTACTTATTAATTTTACTTTCACACAGCTTGAACATTTTTATCACAGGTGCACCAGATTTATCTCTTAATTGTAATTCTGCACTTCAGTCACTGAATGAACTGTAATGCTGTTTGAGTATGTTACTGTTTTATATGAAAAATAATTTGAGCTAAGCGAGAGTTTTTAAGGCAGAATTTTGGAGTGTTAGGATTGGAGAACAATAGCAGAAACCAAGCAGTCAGTTTTAGATATTTAAGGTCAATAACAGATTAAACAAACAGGTAATACATATTGCTAACAAAAACAAAATGAATGCCATTATTCCTATCATTAATTGGCTTGCTGTTCAGAATAGAAAAATTGGTTCACACTGATTTGAAATTTTTTTTTTCTCAGGCACATTTTTTTATTCCTTCAATCTAACAAAGTTTTTAATTTACTGTACATGGCATCTGACTTTATAACATGACATCATCTGTTCATTGTGCTGCACAGTGGATATTCAAATGTCCAAATGTATGTGTCATTAGCATCTGTTAGAGTCCATTTAAGGATGGGTGGATATGTTTGTAGTGTATGTGAGTTAAGTTTGATCCACTTTTTGGTTTTCTTTCTTTTTTAAGAAAACTAAAAATAGCGTCCTGTATGATAAAATACATTTCTCAATTTACACGCACAGAGCATCTTCTGTCTTGTCTCTATGCTTGTGCAGTTTTCTGACATGATGCCACCTCCTTAGGGATATGAGAAACTGAAAATACCTCGACCTCCTTGTGTCAAACCCCTGCTGCCTCTCTGTGTGCAGCTCTCTGGTGGCCAAGCTGACAGTGACAAACTGACAATGGCTGAATGCTCCGGTTCACGTCTCCAACCTTTTTCCAAAACTGCACCTTTTTCTTGTTCAGGCATAGAAGGGATTGACAAGGTTGAATGAGAAAAATAACTTTTAATTCTCCCATGACATTGGAAATGGAGTCTCATCTGTCAATAGGACACGTCATACGTTTACAGAATGGTGGTCAGGGACAGATGAAACCCTTTGTATATCACATATTGTAGATATATATATTCAGTTTGCTTTAAAAAAAAATCACGTGGAATTCATTATTGAAGTAATGGAAGCTCCTATCTAATGGAAGCTTTATTATTTTCTTTCTCTTTTTGTTTGAATGAATTAAAAAATGGCTAATTGGTGAAAAAAAAATTGGGTGATGTCAGAATGAACGTGTGATTTCATGCTACTACGAAAAGATTCAGGTAGAATTACGACTGCTAGTAGTCTAGCTTACAGTGAAAGCTGTTCATCACCTTCCCACAAGCATTCCTCCTCTCCTCTGAGGGGAACATGCTGATGAATGAAAGGAAGTAATACTAGGGCAGTACCACATCTTTACTGGGAACCTCGTCACCTTTTTCCCTTTAGGAAGCAAGAAGAAAAATAACAAAACTGGAGAGAGTAAGAAATGGGTAGAAGAGAGAAATGGTGTAAAGGGGTATGTACCATAGGGGTGTAGGAGAAAGGATTGGCAATGACAGAACAGAAATCTTTCCTGGGATATACATTAATCTGTAAATCACTCATGAGTCTACTTATGTCCAGTTATCTCAGCTAGACACAGCTTGAAATATAAAGTGTCAGCAGGGTGAAAAGTTTGCCCTGTTTCCTAGTTAACGCATTGTTTTCATTTGCTTCAGTTACAGGGAATGTATGCTTCTCAGTTAAAATAATGATACCCAAAGTAAACTGATGGGTGCTCTGGAGCAACAGACAAATCATCAAGAGTAACCATTTAAAAACAAATCATTAAGAAAGAATAGTTTTACGAGAACATTTTATTTATTTATATAGGTGAATTGTTTATCCCTCTCACACGTAAATGTTCCAGAAGCTGCAATGTTATTGATGGTCCAGTGCCGATAGCATCACATCAGTGAACTACTACAGATTAAATAATGAGCCAAATTTATACCACTAAAAACGGTCTGTGCTGCCTCAGGCAGAACATGTCAGCCACCGGCTGTTTATACATTCAACATCACCTGTGCATGATTCCTGCAAAGCATGTTTGAACTGGAATGTAAAAAAAGGTAATTTAGAAAGAACCAAAGAGATGCTGCACACGCACGTAGTCAGGGATGGAAAAAGAAATTGGCAAAACAAAGCTAATAAATTGAAGAGTAACACGCTGACAATAAAAAAAAGACAAAAATCAATCAGATAATAAAATGTTTCAGGGAAAATATGCAAGGCAGTCTTAGATTAACTGTAACAGATACATTTAAATCCACCAGGTTGCGCTGTTGTACTTCAGTTCAATCTACTGAACCCCTTACATGTGGAGGAGGAACAGGAGTTGGGAGGAGAGGCAGTTAACACAGATTTAGATGAGCAGTGATCCTCAACAAAATACATGTGTGAGGGGTGGATGCAGGTTGCTTTAAAAACAAACAGAACATAACAGCAATAGATCAGCATCAACAGCCCATGGAGACAATACATCACTGTGGGTGAGTGCTGACAAGACACCAGATGGATGAAAGAGTCTGGGGAGTGTACACAGGATCTTTGTTAAAAGCTGGCGATTTTCCATTAATTTCTCCAAACAATGCAAATAACCGGATTTAGCTGCTGCTTTTGCGGATCAAAAGAGAAGCTCCAACTGTTCACTGACACTCGTTTTTTTTAAGCTGTCACCCTGGCGGCGTCCTTCCTGTGCCCGCCTGGGTTGTAAATGGTTTGGGAATGTCGGGATAAAGTGCTGTCCGTCTGTCTGTGATGGACTGGTGACCTGTCCCTGGCCTCTCTCCACAAGTCCCCCACCTGAAATGTACCCATAAGGAGGTAGTTTCAACACGTATCAGTTTGGTTCATGGTTTATGGGGCACCGACCTCATAAGCAGCTGAGTGGGGATACGATTTACTCGAGCATTTCTAGAAAAACGGAATAAATTCCCACAAGGAGGAAGGAGGGGTGGTTGTATTGAGCAGGTTATATCTGTCTCCACTGTCTGCATTCACCCACATCAGACTGCATCTTCTACATATATTTAAATATGCTCACAAAGTGAAATTTACATATAGAAATGGATCGAATAAACCTTAAAATGCAATGTATTTACATATACATAAATATATTTATATATATATATATATATATATATATATATATATACTGTACAGTGTATATAGATAGATAGATAGATAGATAGATAGATAGATAGATAGATAGATAGATAGATAGATAGATAGATAGATAGATAGATAGATAGATAGATAGATAGATAGATAGATAGATAGATAGATAGATAGATAGATAGATAGATCCAGTCCCCCCGCGACCCCGTTTTGGAATAAGTGGTTCAAAAAATGGATGGATCATTCACACCCCATCGTCCATTGAAGCAGGAAGTCTGGCTCTCATCCTGCTCTCCATCCACCTACACGTGCATTCAGTAGCGACTGGAACACGAGTACAGGTTGTACTTTGAGGGTGGCTGAAGAGCACCGCGGGAGACAGGAAGTCACTACAGAGCACATGTTTACAGATTGCTTGTAAGAAGCATTTTCTGACCAACAGAAGGGATTAATTAATTACTATGATAGGACTTGTAACCACTGATGGTGCAGTTCAGACTTTTTTCCTAGATGATTTTTGTCTCAGCTACTGACGTTCAGTATACGTAAATGGAAACAGTTTCAGTTTGTTTGAACTCATGACAAAGCTAGAGTTGTCAGTCAGAAAGAGACACTGGAGTTGCATGTTAGGTCATTCTTGGTTGTATTTGTAGGGTGTAAATACAATTTCTAGTCATTCTCATCAGCTGAAAAAACACAAACAAAAACAAAATGATGTGTGAATTTTAAATATAAGAGAGCTAACATTTTCAAAGTGAATGTTCACATGTCCTTGGCATCATATGTATGAAAGCGTTGCTTGTGAGCACATAATGCGAAGACACCGCTTGTTGTCCATATTTTTTAAAAGCATGCTTCTTCACAAAGTTGTGAGACACACATTGTTTGATGGTTTTGATGATCAAAAATGTGTTGTGTTCCATGACTGTTGTCAAAAAGTAATTTATATTTATGAAAATATAATAGGGCATTATCCTCGAGTCAGTTCTGGACGATTACTTTCATTCGCTTGCAGGTGAGTCAGCCTGAAGGAAAATGGAGAACAGCCTGGCTCTGTCCGTGGTGGATTTTGCCTATCAACACCTTAAATGTCCACTTGACAACACAATATATCTCAATGACCACCATGTTAATTTTTGGTGTGTGAGTAGATTCTGGCAACCCAGCAGCCACAGCAGCATTAATATCTAAATTAATTCTCCATATTATTATACAATATTACTGGACATTTTTTCATCTATCACACAAAAGGCTTTTTGAAATGTCCTTCGAAGTCCCTTACCCTCAAAAAGCTGTGGTACTGTTTTAGATTAATCATTTATTGCTCTTGTTTTGCTCTTTTTCTACTTTGCCGGCTGTGAAAATATTTGTATGGAGAAAAGTTTGCAAAGCATTCTGAAAAGTGCCACCTACCCCTTATTCCAAAGATCATAACTTAGATCAAAACTGTGTTGTGGCTTTTAACTTTTAAAAAAGTGTAAATGCATGATTCATTTTCTACTGAGAACATTATTCAAATATTCAATAGAGTGGGTGAAGGCAAAATCAGTTAAAGCCCTAATTATAAGTAGAGGTTTCTGTCTTCCTGCCCACTCTTGTTCTTACAGCTCTGGCAGGGAGAAATTGTGCCACAGGGCAATGAAAGGAAAGAATTCAGCAACAGTCATGATGTAATTTTTCTCTAAAGAAACATATTTACTATGTACACGTTTACATTTACAAACAGTGACATAGAAACATAATGCTTTACTGGTTGCACACCTTATTCTGTATCTCTGTTCCAAGACTGTGTCTTTTATATGGATCCATGGCAAAAAATGTATAAATCATAATGATTAGTAGTTAAATGTAATAACAAAAATGTAAGTCAAATTAAACCACTCTCAGCTCTATGTTTGTTGAGATCTCTCTGCCCTACCAGAGCTTTCTATTGAAATACTCATTGATGAAAAGTGAAGCCAATCATTTAACAAGTCCCTTTTTACAGGAAGCCTATAAGGTGACACCATTAAGCTCTGCCACATAGTAGATGCTGAATGTCCCATCTAAATTGGCTGTCTGATGAGAACATTGATTTAATCTTCTTTTACTTCTCTTCACTCTCCGTTTCTATAAGCAATGCGGGTTTCATTCCAACCCACAATGCTGGTCAGTATCTTTTATAATCCTCAGAACTTTGAGGTTTGAAGGCTGGAAATGTGTTTTTTTCTAAAACACATCCCATGCTTGTTTGTGCCTCCTTCATGTTTTATAGAGCAGTTGCACCCTAAAAGTGGAACCAGGTGCTATCTGACGCAACATATTTTTTCACATCAAATAATAGATTCTGCAAGAAAGGACACACATATCACAATCATTCCAAGAATTGGTGATTCTTAGGAAAGGTCTGAAACCAACGAAGGCCTGGGATTACTTTTAAGACAGCAGGTGTAGCATATATTCCTTTTCGTCCCACCTGCCATGAAGCGTTGCCAAGTCACAGAGCAGATCTCCTCTGTCCCCGTGGTGTTTCTAAGAATCAAAAGCCAGATAATGTCACCCCTGATATGAACACACAAAGGCTTGGACTTCCCCTTAAATGAACAATTCTGGATTTTAACATGTAACTTTGGACAATGTAAGGAGATTATGTAAAATAAAATAAAAACACTTTCCTATTCAGTAAAAATACCAGCAATCATATTTCCACTAAGTTTTAGTTGTGATCATTTATCAAATCGTCATTTAAATAGTACAATGACTTTTGATGTTCCTATACTTACAGTATTATTTCAAATATGTGACTGAGAAAACTACAGACCTCCAACATCAAATTTCTTTTCGTTGTGTCTAAGTGAGGGAACACAGTTACATTAAGCTGCAACCACAATGGACCATTACTAAGGGTTAATTTTCTGGCTATATGGGGCAACTCCATTAACCATAATACTCTTTGGCCCACTACAGTTAAGTTCTACCAACACACACCCAAGGAGGAATTAGTCTTCGCACAGAGGATTTCAGTCTGTTGTCAACTTAGACGACAGAGAAGTTATTGGTGTCAAGAAAGGTTGAGGGTGTTAAGATGGATGTTAGCTGTGCTGAAATGATTCACAAATGAAAAGATATGACTTTACACCCACATTAAATTATGAGTTAGTGAATTACGGTCACAGTTCCCGAATCTTAACAGTGTGTCACTTATCCATATGTGAGTAGATTAAGATGAAGAGGAAAAAAATGTGCATGAATTCATGATGTTGACTTATCACAGGAAAAGTCAGAAGAATACATGATTTTTTTTAATGATTTTTTTTACAGCAAATGAAAAGACAGATGAACGACAGCAGAGGGCGAAAAACATTCATGGCAACATGGCTGAACGACAAGAACATGTTCAGACAAATGGATGGAAGAGGAGGAAGAGGATTTAGACACACATACATTGATGAAGAAAAACAATTATAGATTTAAATATACTTTTGTATGGAGGACAACGACATAGAAACACATCAACGTGACTGGAGGACACATGAAGTGGACGAATGAAATAGTAAGGGTGAAAATTTGAACCCAGTTTTCAGATTTGGATGAAATAAAATTCTGCATATTAACTGTGAAATTATTCACAATTAGAGTTATTGTAACTGATCCGATCTAGAGAAATCAGTGTTTTTTGGGGCTAACTTTGAGTTTTGCATGAGCAAAGCAATAGTGATAGTTTTGATAATAATATCTGAGAGCAAGACTTATATTATCAAGTTAAAAAGAAGCATGCAAGCCTGTACACACACCGTATGCTTAGCACAAACCTGTAAGGAGACTACAGTTGAGCTTCACAATGACTTTGATTGGAGGGAAAACCTTGCTTGATAATAGCAGGCTTCACAGAAGTCTCACTCCAGACTGCTCTGACTTTTAGTAGCAACCCCACAAACACTCGCTACATTTCCACCTCCACTATGCTCAGCCTTATCTCAGAGTGAGTGCAAAAGCTCATTAAACATTTTCACCTGTGGCTCAACCTTTCTCCCCCTCCACCAAAAAATAAAAACACTCCCTCTCAGGAGAGAGGAGAGTGATTGAAGTGTTACCTCAGTTTAATGAAATCTCAGAATAATAAAATCAAGGTGGGAGGTCACCATCCTGGCAGCTAATATACTCCGTCCCTCTAAAGAAAAGTTTGATGAAAATGTAACAGTTTCCCTGTTAGAGCTGGAAAGAAGGTCTGATATCTTTTCATGGTAATTACCTTGAAAATTACGAAGGAAATATTTGAGAACATCACTGCATAATCTCCTCAAACACGTTACTTTGCAGCGACTGTGATATATTCTCTATTTTGGTTCTTTGTCCGGATTGGTCCCTGCAACATCTACTGCTTTGTTATTTAGTCTGTGAACTGCAAGTCTGACATTTCACAGGTTGTTGTCTTGATGTTTTAGTAGTCAGAATTGATAATGTTTGAATAAGACTTTAAATCTGATTCGATAATATAATATTTTCTGATTTAAGGTTATAAAACTGGGTGAATGCATCGTTGGACACAATGAGGAATAAAACAATATTTAGTAAACATTGAGAGATATTAGCAATTTTTTCTACATTTTAACAGAATTAAAAGTATGTGTATCCACTTTTCACAAATCAATTAATTTTTTTTTCTAAGATATTGGATTAAAGGAGTTTCATGAGTCATTTATCATGGACCTGACATTCAGAACAATAGCTAGTCGCCTTGCTTTGTATCTCTTGTTTTTTTTTGCCTTTTTGCGCACATCTCAAAGACACAATTAGAAGATCTGAGTGGAAGAATATAGTGCTCACACTTGGAAATAAGACAATGATGTAGACCGGACAGCACATTGTGGGAAAAATGTTGCGATATCTGACCATTAATGTACGCAAAATTGCATTTTACTTACTAGTTGTCTCAATAAATGCCTCAAACTAGTGATTATCTTTACTGCATACCATGGGATGTCTCACAGGCAAGACACTTCTAACTTAAAAAGTCAGAAAGACTAGTTTCCATGAGGATGCTGTCCATAAAATGATAAACTCCTCTAACTACCCCATATTAATTTCTACCAAGGCTCCCCCTTCCTCAAACACATCTGCTCCAGGAGCTCTCATCTCATGCTTTAATATTCACTGCTGATGTGCCAGAGCAGATGGTGTGTACACACTCACACACACATAACAAGGATGAACAAGTGCATGTGACATCCACGTTCCCTTGTTTGTTTAGTCTTTGAGAGGGTTGGAACACTGAGATGAGGCCGGAGGATGTTGAACTGGACAAACAGGGTTACAGGGCGAGATTAATCAGTGCGAGGTGTTAGGATGCTGGGTACACAAGAGTATCAGGTTGTTTTAAAGGTCTGATTAGATTTGATGTGAGGTGATGGCTTCTCTTGCTACTGTTTTATTATTAAGGGCCTTGACAATAGATTTTTTAACAGAGTGACAGTGAAACGCGGGACACAGGTCGGCCTCATTGTGGCTCTGTTGTTTGTCTTTTGTCACTTACACTGAACAAACAGAAAATGGAAGCATAATAATATTCCACCCTCATTTCCCTGGTCAAATCAAGTGCACAACACTCCCTCCTATTGGACAGTGTCAGTATAAAACCGACTGAGGTCAGTAATGAATACGACAATTGGAATAAAGTTGCTGAGTGTTACATTCAGGTGATGAAGGATGTCCAGCTAAATCATGTGAGTCATGGATATGTTTGCCCTGCCGGTCACTCTGTCTGAGAGAGAAGGGACTGTCGATGATGAACAGAAGACAATACACCCCCTGTTTCCTCTGATATGCCCATCAGAGTGTGAATGTGTGATGGAGTAAAAGCAGCAGTGTAGTATGTGAGACTTTGGAGACAATATGCTGTATGAGTGTGTGTGAATGAGTGAATGTTGCTCGAAGTGCAAAAACACTTTGGGTGAACATGTCAGGATCCGTGCTTCTCAGTGTTTTTGCATATCTGTCTTTCCTGTGATTCGTCCGCGTGTTGGTTGCCAGTACCCTGATTCCTTCCAGCTCTGGCTGATCCTGTAGCCACAGGAGCTCAAGTTTCCAGATAAGTTTCCCTCACTGTTGGGACAATGCCTACCAAGTGTTGATCATCCATCAACTGCAACATGTGGACCTCTGAGACACGCAAACTTAGACAACTAAATAAGACAATGAACCTTAAAATAAACACAAGTGTCACAGTTTATAATGCATGCCTTTTTTTTTTTTTACAAAAGACTGGGAGTAAACTTCACACACACGCACACATTTCTCAGGAATCTAGGCTACAAATGTGGACACTAAAAGCCTCAACATGCAGAATGCAGAGGAAGACAGTGTCTTAATAGCAAAGGAGGTAAGTGACTGAATGGGGCTGCTGGTGGTGACACATGCAGATGGAGGGAAGGTGGATGATTTATTGTGAAGGGATACAGTGGGTGGGATGGCGAGGAAGTGGCAGTGGAGGGATGCTCAGACACAACCTTATTGGCACAGGAGCAGGTGCGCAGTTTTACAAGAGCAATGCATTCATTTTAAATGGAGAAACAGATTATGAAAAATACATCACAGCACGGTTGCTTCTGTGTGTAGGTGTGTGTGAGATCGTGATTGGTCCGCTTATGTCGGGAACACGAAGGTGATGACATATTGTCCACCAACATTAGCTATGATATCAATAATCTAATTAAAAAATATATTTTAGTGTTTAAATTTGACAAGTTTTTCTTTAAATTGAGCTTAGATAGATAAATTACCATCAGTGTTATGGGGGATTCCATCAAAATGTTAGCAAAGTTGTATATATTGTCCTAACTACAAAGCATTATGTGGTTATGCGGTCATATTTAAACATTATGACTACTGTACAATTTTCACCTGCCCTTGAGCAAAGGCTGTATAGATGTCTGTGTAAAGAAAAAAAATCTGTTTTAACTTGGAATGAAAATATCCATTTAGCCTGAATCCATATTTTATGCTAATAAACCTGCTTGTTGAGTTTGCCCCATGCTGTTGTATGAAAATGTAATGTTATTTAAGTTTTTCTTGCCAGGTTCCTCATCCATACTGTACCATTGGGATGAAGAGGGCTTCTACCGTCAGTACACACAACTGCAGAAATATCTCTGACAATGTTCTTATAAATTTATTTTAAAAAGAATATGCAGTTATTTAAATAATTCCCAGACAGCAGCTCTCGTTGAAAAAAATCTTGATTTTATGTCATCTCATCTAACAGAGAAAAAGGAAATTTGGGCCATCTACACAGTAAATTGTGGCTTTACAATAATGTCCAAAATTTTCATTTAGAGAAAGCCCACAGCATCTCAGTTTCGGACTTAAAAAAAAAAAGATACATGTATACTGAGACAGGGACGGAGGGATACAGACATGGATATGTTTGATTTTGTAGCTGTATTTGGTATGGGATATGCTAGTGTGCTCTCTCTGAAAGTAATCTACAATAAAATATATTTTGCAGGTATTCTGTGAGAAAAACAGAACTGGAAAAAGTTTAGAAACATTAAAAACATGACAAACAACACCAGTTAAAGGTGATGAGCTACATGCCAAAGTGTCTTTGGGCAAGACTCTGAGCTCATCAGTGTTTGGCTTTGAAGTGCTCTTTAAGTATGTGTGAAAGTGGCTTATGGTATTACTGTGTTTCATGTGGTCAACTAGTCTGGAGAAGCATCATTTAAATACAGCACATTAACCATTAATTAAAGCTCATTATGTCTGTTGCAAAAGCCATGTACATCCTGATTTCCTCATAATTAGATTTTTAAACGCCTAAATTCAGAAGTAGCCAATGCAATGACCCACAAAATGGCCTATAGCTCAAAGTACAACAGGCATAATCCAAATAAAACCCTCTTTAAAATTCCCTGCATCACAGGGTATATGCTAAATGACACAGAATACACTTGGTATCCTGACCTGGTGCTACGGGGAGAGCCTAATTTTTCATACAATTTACAACCTCTAAGCAATAACGTATACAGAGATTTATATTTCTTTGTTTCATAGTACTTTCTTTGACACCTCACTATTCTTGCCCTCTTCTTTTCCTCCCCGTTTGTTACATTTCTCATTCATTCTCGCTAGTTTTCCCTGTATTTAAACCATTTTTCTCTCAGTCGAGGTATCTGAATGAAGCCTAAACTTCGGGACAACAAAGCAGCTCAGCCGTGGAGTTGCTCGACAGAGGAAGGAAACTGCAAAGCTGCACTAATAACGTCCCCCTGAATATTTTAGACACAATTTATTTTTAATCCGCCGGCTGGAAATCAGAGTGATTCAGTTCCATATTGTAGCCCTTGGGGGTGTTTCTTTTGCTCATATTTTTTTAATGGCAACACGTCTGTCCATCCAGAGGGAAGAAAAGAGCAGAGACTTGTTCTACTGGGTGATAACTGTGAATGCAGAAGTCAAATGGGAATTTTATTCCAGACTGTAATTCTGACTTTAAAAAGACACCTCTAATGCTTCATTGGTTGGATCCATACAATATACATTGAGATAACAATTGATCTATGGAAGACATGTTAAAAGACTAACTTTATACAGTAGATGTCGAGAGACCATTTAACTTAAAACACTTTTTAAAAATTACATTACAGTTATTTTTGGAGGGAAAAAAATAGTCCTCATGATTGAGAACATGTATCTCACTGTTGTGGAAAAAAATACAGCAAAACTTTGATTTGTTTCCTTTGGAGAATAAATTGCAGACTCATATTAATTTGTTGGGGGTATGTGGACATATATACAGATCTATAGACATTTCAGGAGTTATACTAGGTACACTGATTTACATCCAAACCAAAGCTTTTTTTTTAGTAACTTAAAATAATAGGTTTTACTGAAAGAAAACATTGTTGTTATCCCTTGCTTTAGGCATATGATTCATTCTTGAGTTTCAAAAAACACTCTCATTGTCCATCAATTTTCTGAATCGTTTATTCCCAATTGGGATTGCAGGTAGGCCGGAGCCTATCCCAGTAATCTATGGGCGAGAGGCAGGGTATACCCTGGACGGTCCACCAGTCAATCACAGCTACACAGAGACACACAAGGAACAACAACCACACACACTCAAAGCAAATTTGGAATCAACCTGCCCAATCAACCTAACATGCAGGTTTTTGGATGGTGGGAGGAAGCTGGAGAACCCAAAGAGAACCCACGCAGCCACACAGGCAGAACATGCAAACTCCACACAGAGAGGTCCTGGTTCCCCTGGGGAATCAAACCCACAACCCTCTTGCTGTTATGCGAACGTGCTAACCACCACACCACCGTGATGTGATTATTGGATATGAGCTTGAAGATAGAGAGGATACTTTTTGTTGGCACTGATGTCAAACTTAATATCATCAGAGAGGGGGAGAAGAAAAGGAATCAAGAAACAGCAAAGGCACAGGATGTTCTAAACTATCCCAAGTATTTTTTTTTTTTAATCAGGCACTTTTCATCTATAATAAGTTACATTTTGTTCTTATCTGTGGACAAATAAAAAGGCATGCTTCCTTTAGAATAGTCTTTGTCTATACACAGGACCACATTATTGGAAACCACTTTCTGTTTGTAACAGGAACTATGTCAAAATTAAGAATTTTCGATTAATTTCATATTAAATGATTGGACTGTCTGTTAAGTGTAGATAACTGAAGGTGTTAAATGGACTCCAAATTGTTGACTACTGAGACAAGGCACAACCACTTGAGTATGAGTCAGTGATGTGCAGGTATTTGTGGTCACTGTCAAGTACAATTCTTAGATTTATTTTCATATTACATCTCTAAAAAGTGATTTTACAATAGAGCACTGTTGATTTTCAGCTCTCAATTGGGCTGGACACAAACATCCTAAATCCTCAAACCTTAGAAATAACAGTGCTTGGATTGTCAAGTGGTTGTACTGAGAAAAGGTTCCTTGCAGGAAATTGTTTGGATGGTCCTAATCGAAATAAGTGCTCCAGCTAAGCACGTACACATAATAAGAAATCAGACCATGTAATTGTAAGAGCTAAAGGTTCTGGTAAATCAGTCAACAACAGACATAATGAATGGAGAAAAACATAGGAAGTGTAATTTTTCTTTGCCATTACCATTATTACAAAAATCAGACAGGATTTTCTCAGACCCAGTCTGAGTGTGAGGGAAGTGATTGTCTGATTGTGGGTATTGATGAGTTGGTTACTTTTCTTGATTGCATTCCTTTTATGTTAGTTTATTTTCATCCATCCTGAGTTGGGGGAATGATGGATCTGTACTCAGGCTTTAGAAAGAAAAACAGAAGATGTCAGTTTTGCAAATTAATGTTGCTGAAAAATAGTGGCAAACAATAAGTTATTAGTTTTTGTGGTTATTTTAGTTTGTACTATTCTTAAGCTCTCATTTGATAGCTTGGTGTTGCTCTATGGTGCAGACGATTAAGCAAACAGACACATACTTTAAAAGCTAAAGGTACAGGAGAAAGGGAAATCACAACAAAACAATGGACTGTGAGAATGTACCCTCTGAAAATGGAATATATGCAATTTAACATAATTAAAACAAATTAAACAGGATGTAAACAGGATGTATTAACAACAAACCTCAGACAAAACAGAACCAAAACACGGAATATGGATCAAATCTGGGAATAATCAAAGCAGAACACTGAACATGGACCGAGGCATTGAGAGATAAATCAAAGTTGCATCAAATGTGAAACCAATCAACTTGAAGAAAAAGTTTGGATTGTTTGTAATATTACTTGCAACATTTAGGATAATTTAATCCACTAGGTCCATTTTTAGTTTTAATAATGATGATACCATTCATTATATAGAGACAATATTTCTGAGGTACACACATGTCATTTTTAATATTGCAGTGCATTTGTAATGAATGTTACTGTCAAAGATCAAAACTGCTTCAGAATATGAATACATTTTTCTTAATATATACTCATTAATGAACTGTCAAAATCATCATTCCTTCTAAAAGATGTGTCACTGAACATGGAAGCTCTTCATATAGTTTGGAATTGCAGAGCTCCTGACTTATTACTCAAAGTAGGATAAGACTGTAGGTGACACTACAATTAATTTTCCATTGTGGGTTTTATATGACTGAATTAAAATATTACCCAAATCAAAAGGAGAAGAAAAGACAAGATAAATATTACCGTGATAATATCCTAACCACCCCCATATATGATTCAGAATCTATGGTCATTCAAATATTTATGTGATTGATTTACTATAAGAATCCAACAACCTGGTTTTGTAAAATTTTGCTTAACATTGGACCCTGTCCATGGTCATTTCAGATACACTTTGCTCATCTACCAGTTTAATGTTTTTAAGACCAAATTATGATCCAGTAAACTATGATCAAATTATTCTATTTTAATTGCAGCAGCAACTTTTTTTAAATAATTGATTTTTCTATTTTTTACCAGTGCAGGGACAATTGCATTTGGCATGTTTTTTTTCTGTGTCTAAAATATGAATGAGAATCCACAATATATACATATTTTAGGCTGCAACACATTTTGCAAAATTTATGACATTAACCACACCTGCCCATCATTAAAAAAACAAAGAAGCTTTCACTGAATAGATCACAAAATATAAAGTCTTCATTCAGGCATCTGGTTAACTCAATAAAAGTGCAATAAAAATAATAATTTATCACATTGTGTAACCAGCAGTTAGAGAGAAAAAAAAATGTACTCCACTTAAATGGAACTTTGTTTCTTTAAAATGATTTATGTCCACTTTATGAGAGTTTTTTCCCCTAACAGAAAGGTTCTTCTTTATAGACCAACACATTTTATCACATTTTGTCAGCTAATATATAAAAATGTCAAATATTAATGACGGAAAAATTAGGTTAAAATAAAAATGTTTGAAACGTTATTAAACATCTATCTTTGGATGTCCTGAAGAAATGCAACTTATCAAATTATGTCACATTTTTCATATTTTTTTGGCATAAGCAAATGTGTTAAATGTTCTAAATCACACACTGCTATAACACTTCTATAAGCCTTTGTACTCAATCTTCAACAAATCACATTGTAAAGAGACTTTAAGTACCATAAAGGCAAATATCTGAGTTAATTAGACCTGTGGGTCAGACTGTAGCCAGTGTCACTTTACATTATGGTATGAGTGGATTTTTATACGCTACTTTTTGCATGCATGTATTCCTTGATTTAATCTAGTGTAAATGGCCTTATTTATTGCTGTCATCTGAGGTCAGAGCCCCACACCAGACATTAAAACAAATTGCACATTTTATGGCCACATGTTTTGCAGAGAAACACAGAGAACAGAACCGGATAGAGACGGAGAGAGTTGCTCAAATCTGAAAAAAATAGCTCGATCTGATCAGGAAAAAAAAAACTGTGGATGGGGGTTGGCGTGGGCTTCGTTTAGAAACAGAAAACTGCTGAGGAGCACCTGTCGTCACAATCTGTCCACCTCCGCAGCGGGGCTGTGCACAGACAGCGGCTGCTTCAGAGGTGTGGTTGCAGTATTCGGTGCAAAAAATGCTGTCTTGATTTGTATCTTTGCCGTTTGGTATGCACACAAACGTCAATATCTGTGTCATGCTCTTTCCAGTTTGTCTACACAGAATGTGTTTTGTTGTGCTCCCTAAAGATTCCATGTCTGAGTGTGTTTCTTTTGTCATGATAATCATGGGTCTTACTCATTTCTGTTGACAAATCTCAACACCATTGACCAGGCAAACCTCCGCATTTCTGTGGGCAGGCTCTTTATCTGGGGAGATGAGCATGAAAATTGTAAAGATGTTAATGCCCCCAGGGTTCTGATACCTGGCATGGGGTTGATAGATCAGAGGCCAAATAGAAGAATGCTGCAGGCATGGAAAGTCTTATTAGAGCCTGACAGAGAAGAGTAACAGCTGAGATCCATCACCCTCTGGGGGACTACGTGCATGTTTGTATGTTTATAGATTTAGTCAAGGTCCTGTGTGAGGGAGGACATCATGGGCAAATGAAATAAAGAGTATCAAGCTTCACATAATGTGGGACAGCTCTGCGTCCTGGACTAACTTCAGCATACAGATATTTCTCCGTCCAACATCTGAATCCTCAGGGAGACCACTCTATTTTATCTTTATGAACCAAATTAAAGTTCATGAGAAACTGCTGTCAGAAAAAGGGCACATGGAACATGTACTTTTTTTCAAGTTCCATAAGGCAAATACTTTGAAGAGGAACTTAAAACACGTTTAATTACACTGAAGCTCAGGAGGAGCTACTATTTCAATTCACCAAACAACTAAAGAACATGATATCTGACATAAAATCTGAAATTTTCCCTACTCACAATAGTGGACAAAAAACCACTTTGGGGAGAAGTGCTGGTATTCATGCTGATAATTTACACGTACTGAGCTAAATTAAATCCCTGCATGTAAAATGGATATATTTTATTCAAAGAAATTTCCACCTTTGATTTCAGTCCTCGCAAGAGAAAGTACAGTAAGCTGACATCAACATCAGGCCTTCATGCATGCAGAATAATAAGATTCCTATCAATAATTACCAAGCTTTTACCTTCACGTTGAGCACGCTCATTGCCAGAATCTGTGAACATACCACATTACAGAAACACATCTGAGAGTTTCCTGCTTGTCTGCCATGTGTTCAACAGGTACTGTATTGCATTTCTGCCTTTTGTCAACTCAAGTAGACAATCGAGGGCAATTTATTGTTCACTTTATTCAGAGAGGACAACACACTGCATAATGAAACCTGCTGTAGAGGCAGAACAAATCTTAATAAGAGTGACTAGCTCCAAAGAACTTTGATTTAATCTGACTACAAGGTTAATGGGCTCAATCTCAAGTAACATTTAAGCATGACTGACCTTTCCTAAGCATTTCTTCAGAATTCTCTTTGAAAAAAGGATGCTACCTAGGTATTTTTGCACTGTCAGCATTAGTCAAAGATTTGGTTGTTAAGGTTGTAAACAAATTTTGAAAGACAAGCTTCTTTTTCACTCTGAATTTTCACTCTGAATTGCAAATCTGAATCTACATGGATAAGAAAGATTTGAAATGTATTAAGTCATCATGTTTTGTAAAACTAGAGAAACCAAATGAAGCAGCCAAAGTTTGAAACAGTGAGCAAAAAAATCTGGAAAAACCCAACCAAATATGATATATATCTTACCTTTAAAGAAAGTTGTTGGGGAGAACCCGTCATACACAAGCAAAACATACAAACTCCATATGGAAAGCCCCAGCTGGCTTGACCACCCTCTTGCTGTAAGGCAACACTGCCAACCAGCACGTTGCCCGTTGAAAATTGAGCTGTGGGGCTCCATCCGCTGACCTGGAATAAGCCGATACCAAAAAAGAATGGATGGACGGATTGTTTGTTCAGCTGATATTGCAGTTTTGAGGCTGCATTATTCAGATACTGATGCTTTCTGGTCCTATGATGCTCATTTTGCACTTAGTCTTGGAGCTTAAAGATTGCATATTGAACTGTTTTAGATCGCGCAATCAAAAACACTTAAACTGCAATTTCTCTTCGACAGAATGAGCCTTGCATCCACGGATTCCTCATGAATGAATTAGATTCTTCTGAAGGGAAAATCACTTGGACTCCCACTGAGGAGTTTTTTGTGGATCACAACATCGAAGGAATCCCACAGAGTGCAGTGTAAAAGTGGTCATCCATCCATGGAATGGATGACCATCTTTCCTGCCAAGTTGTTGACCTTGTGCTTCGTCCTGGATGCTCTGGTTGGACTAGCCTAGTGTGTAATATATCTCTCATGACAGTGACACACTTCCACTGTGACTTATGAATAAATGACAAAATGCCTGGACTTCATAAAACTAAGCAGGTTGTTAAGATAAGTAAAGAGGTGTCCCAATGAATAATGAGACAATAAGGTATTATTGTAAAGTATATGCTTTACGAGCAAAAAAAATGGCTCATGGCCCAGGTAAAGAAAGTTGTGACCCTGTTTGGGATATTTTTTCAAAGAAAATCAACAATCTAAGGCTATAGATTGACAATGATACTTGCGAGTTATGGCCAAGTAAATTACTTTCAAAGTAATGTTAGAAATAAACTGGGCCACTTCAGTTTTACATAACTCCAAAGCTACAAAGCTAGGAGGAGAATTATGATAAGGAATTAACAGTTCATGATTCAAAAAATTTTTAAGAAAATATTTAACATAGAGAAATGCTTTGGCAAGAAAAGAACCAGTGGATAAATTAAGTTTAAATAAAGGTAGACATTTATCTATAATTGCAAAGCAGTATTCAAATATATTATCTTAATTTGCACAATGTCCATTTACTCAGGAGAGCTCTCAATTGTCTCATTTTAGATAGAGAAAAAAGACAAAAACAAAACAAAAAAAACACACAACCTCCAAAATCACATGACATCAACACAGATCCCGTCCACAGGGATCACACGCCCATTATGGCATTAAAAAAATGTGCATGTTGTTCAAAATGAAAGTTTTTATTAAAATAGACTTTTTAGCATATTACGTTCAGTCTAAATATTTACATTTTCTTTTTAGAAGACAATCTCCAAGCTGCACTTTACAGCCCTTCTAAATGCGATGGGTCTTGGTTTATGACAGAGGCGTTTTGCTGTGTGAATTGCATTGCAATCTGCATAGGCTACATAAATCAAGGAAAGGCAGAGTGATGAAAAATTTAATCTCAGTGGGCTTCAGTGGACATGGAAGATCCATCTTCCCACACCAGACCGCCATTTCCCCTGACACGTCTGACAATGCCAACTCCATCGGCAAAAGAGACGTTCACTGGCAGATGGTGTCTGTCTGGAAGGGAATTCTTCCAGAGGAAACCGAAAGAGAACCATTCCTTTATGTGTTTCTATCACAAACTTCTGGCTACTGGTTAGTTTATTTCCACCGCAGTTTGGATGGTAATCACACCCTGTTTTATGCACATTTAGTTTACTGAAAAAAAAAACTCTCAGTCTGCAAATGTTTACATGTAAATGTTTGAATAATTAAAATCATTGTAAGTAATAATCATTAGTTTTTAGTAAAACTGAATTACAAGAGACAGACCTTTACAACCCAAGACATTTTTGCACAGATGGTAATTCACCGTGACACAATCTAAACAGCAGCTGCATAATTCTTCCCCTTTGTCAAATGAGTTGCAATCTTTTCTGCTCCTGACCGATCAGAGTCGTCATTGCTTTTCCAACTGAAACCTTTCTTCACATCATTTATAATAAATCAACTTATATTGTATTTTTTCTGCAGCCAGAATGCACTTTGAATCACAGAATACATTATGTGCCTGTTGGGTTCTGCAACACTGCTCATTTATATATGTATATATATATATATATATATATATATATATATATATATATACATACCATATACCATGTACCATATATAACCATATATGATTTGAAAGGATTATATATATACTCCTTTCAAATAATAATGAAATAAATGATAAATTGCAAATTTATTCTGCTTGATAACGACATTTCAAAAAAGAAATCCTTGATACAAAGGAAAAGCAACACTTTTTGTTACCATGGCATCAAATTCAACCTTGTTCAGCATGGATAATGGGGATCCTTTGGAGGCATCCCCCTCCCAATCCGTCCTGAGTTATGGCTGAATGTGCCGTGCACTCTCTTGTCATCCCGCCGCTGAAACTCACCGGCTGTTTGTTTTGTTCTCATGGGTGACTTAAAATGGTGGTTTGCATGGAGGAGCGAACCCTCCCCCAGTGTGCAAGTGTGCAGTTACAGGGATGACACATTGTACTCGAACATGAAAAACCCAGCTAAGACTGTTGCCATGACAACCCAGCCAGAGGATAACTGTTTTACAGCATATTACACCACCCACCACCTTGGCTGCCTCAGAAATCCTTTCCTATTCCACTGCTGTGTATGGCAGTGGTGAGATGCTTTGGCAGTCACCCATATTCACCGATGGTAGTGATTACACTGCTTTTAGTATAAGGGCTGCCTTTCTCCCTGCTGGAGAAAAAGAGAAAGGAAGGAATAAACATAAATGCTGTTTCTCATTGTTTAGCGTGCATAACGAGACATAACGAAATTATTAGAAAATGTCACATCTGTATTGGAAATGTCACTGGTTTTAAGAGGTGCAGCCCAATCTGGGAGGACATAAGTACCACTTTGAGAAAAATGAAAAATATTGAAATAATATTCAGCCTTCCCTTGTAACTCTATGAGCGACGCTCTACCATTTTTCATGTATCTTTCATTATTACCGCATTCATATTCTCTCTCTCTGTCTCTTAATAGTGTTATGTGATTTGCAATATTTTGTTTATTTGCCAAACAAATATAATATCTTTTTTAATTCTCCATGAAAAAGGAATGTTGCCCTTACTAGTGACTATTTTCTTAGTGAAAAAAATTTGACTTATTGGTGGAAACTGTTGGGAAATAATTTAATTCAAAGGCCGTTAAATGATTTCCAACAATTAACAATTATAGTTAAACTTGATTAGTGTACAATGACATCAATTGGCACTATTGTATTAAATTACATGATAATATATATAGATCTCTGCCCAGAGATCACACACACAGATATTCTTTAAATGTCTTGAATAGATTAATTAGGTCGATCTGTTGTTTCCATTCTAACTAAATAGAAATTTGTTGTTTAACTTATTACTCCAGCACACTATTAAGCCATGAAAGTCTTAGATGTAAACTAATTAGAAAGAACCAAACCTGAGGAAGAAGAAAAAAAACAACTTTTTGTGATTTTATTTAAATGTGGTTACACTTTGTTACTTCTCTGTGTGAGCATTACTGAGTTAGTGCCCCGTTTTAATGAGGCCAGGGCAGACTATGAAGATGACATCTTGCCCTGACTGCACTATTGACATTATCTACGTAAGCTGGCAGATCTAGGCCATTCCCCGTGTACCTTCTATCATCATTAGCTGCCGTCCAGCAAAAATTGAATCAGAACAACATTGGCAACTTGCAATGTAATGCAGGAAGAAGGGTGGGAGACTGGCACCCACAAGCCGATTGCTCACATGTCTGAAGATTTCTTTTTGTTGCACATCCCTCTGTGCTATGATTGGCCGAACTAATGGCCCATCAGCACACTTGATTACACAGAGATGGTGAGACTGATAGGTGGAATGAAACCACACACATGAAACATAATGTCAATCTGTCTTATGTTTTCACATAAGCCAAAGGAGCATGTGTTATTTTCCAACTTGCAAAAAAAGATTGACGAAAAAGAAGGTGATATGAAAAGCGATAAATGGGAAATGTTGGGCTGCGGGTGCTGTATTCTGATAAAGAGCAACACATTTGCAATTTTGCCATGGGACAGTTCTAACCTTTAAGAATCCATTGTTCTTTAGATAAAGGTAGAGCTGGAAAACAGGTGCTCCAAGCAAGTGATTGAAATGTTCCAATCGACAAGTAGCTAAAAACTTTCCAATTATAGAAACAAACAGACTTGAACATTTGCTGAAACTAAATTGCATTCAAAACCCAGGAGGGCTATGGCATTTCTATTTGATTAGCTGAAAAGAGAAGTGTCTGTAAACCATCATCCCTACTTCCTCTTCGTTCAACAAGTTCAGTATTTTAAGTGTCATTTATGTTAAATGTATTAAAGTACTAGAATACTGTTGTAGACATGGGCTAATCATGATCACTTTTTACAACATCAATATGGACACCTCTCTGCTTTACTGTTTCTGGGTCTTGTTCAAGTTATTAAAAAAATCATTAAAACAAATCCAATTATGGTCTTGAGTCACATTTCCCAAGGTTTTTAATTAGTTTGGGACTCAAACAGGCTGATTGTCTGATATCTTAGCTTAACATCTAACTGATTGTCCACAGAATAAATCAGTAATTGGGTTGTGATTTAATAGATTATTTAGTTTAATTGATCTTTCTTTGTACTTGTGTGTGGAAACTGCCCACAAGTTGATAACACTGTCTGTTTTTCCGTTGGTTAGTGGATGGATGCATTTTTTACTTAATAACAAATAGACAAGCTAGGCTCTCTCTTTTTAAATTGCACAACATTGAATTTATATCTCCCTGCATGTGTCCCGTGGGCTTTACCTCAGGTGGGAACTTTTGTCAAACACCAGGTTTGATGATGTTTATTTAAATTTTATGCTCTTGTTACTAGAACTCTGTTCTAGTAACAAAAATCTTTGATTAGATTACATCTGTCAGATCTCTCATGTGAGCCATTTAGCTTAGCGCAGTTCCTCCAAGCAAAGGTTAAAGAGTTTAATGTGATATGTATGCCAACACAAACTCTGAAATGACTGAGTAAAAGCTGAATTAGTCAATTATACACCAAGCAAAAAGCCTCACAAAGCATTTGGACTGACCAGATGTGTCCATGTGTGTAAAACAGCTTCCAAGCCATCGGATCTTACTCAGCATCAGATGGTAATCAAACTCTGTTTTATGCACATTTAGCTAAATGACTGAAAGTGTGCTGAGCCGAGCACAGTTTGTGTTTTTTTTCAACGGATCATTTGCATGTTTGGTATTTTTGGATACATATTTACACATCAAGGCTCCAGTATATAACATTCATACATTAGATTTGGCAGAGTGATCTTGAAGCAGGTTATATAGTGGATTGGGCAAAACTAGTGCGACTGCCTGGTGCATTTTAATGTGTACAGCAAAGTTCACCAAATGTCAGACAAAGAAAAAAAGGCGTAAAACTCTACACCAACTTTATAAAACTTGCCTGAGAAAAATGCATTTGTTGCTGTTAGATTTGTGAATAACAAGCTCAGACGACATTCTACATTTTGAAAATGAGGAACTTGCCTCTGTTTTGTGTGCATAGTGGGTTATATTTTCAAACAGCCCAGTCTCACAATGAAAGAGTAAAAAATCCAACTCTATAAAGCTTAGTTATATCACAACACATCTATTTATCTGCTCCATCCGTATATATTGTTAACCCACATCCTTATTCCAACTCTAAATAATTGAGTTAAGCTGGTCAGTGCAAGGTAAATGTGAAAAATCTGAAGACTGTGGAGACCAGCAGGATATCTTCAGAAGAAGCATTCTAGTGTATGACGGTGTATGATTTATTCTAAATCAAACTTTTTAAAAATCTGTTAAAAGTGTCGTACATAAAAAATGCAGGCAAGACACACAGAATCAATTTAAAAACTACACAATTATAAGGAGACACAAGTCCAAACAACTGAAACAAAAGTAGGAATTGTCAAAAAATAACAAAACTGAATAGAAAACCCTGGAGATCTAGAAACAGTGTGGTCTTTGTGTGAGCCACATATACCTTCTTGCTTATACATTTGTCTGGTCATTTTAGCCGAGGGGAGATGTTTAAAGTCGACATCCTCACAAAGGAGCCCCGATTATGCATTATGTTAGACAAGAGGATCACATCTTTGGCTGTATCTTTGTGGGAGGGGGAAATGTAAAATTATATAAATGTATAATTTAATGTACTTTGCTTTAGCGATATTTTTATCTTGACAAAGAGAAAGAAAAAAAAACCTGGTGATACCTCAGAACTACTTTATGCTCAGAGCTACAGGGATTTTATGAGCATTTAATATAAGTCCTTGTTAAAAAAGCAATTTATTAAAGATTGAATTTCACAATTTGTAGCTTCTATGCACAGACACTACTAGGAATAAGCCATGCAAAGGATAGATGGGCTTTTCTAGATGGTTGACTACTGTATGCATTTTAACACGTGGCAGATTAAGGTATTGGCACACACATTCAGAGGCAGCTTAGAAACACTAGTTTTCTCGTACACATTTAACCAGGTTTGGAATGGTGTGTGGAAAAAAAAAACATAAAACCTTTTGTGGCAGTCGTGCCACCGTGGGTGCCCCGACAGAGTTCCAGACCAGAGGTTGTTTGGGTTGACGGTTTATTTCCAGAGCGTGTGTGCCACCCGCACACACACTCACGCCCGCCCGGCTTGGGCTCGTTGTGGATCCCAGCTTATTGCCCGTTGGGTTCCTGGCTGCTGGTTGGTGGCTTGTCTCCTGCTCCAGCTCTGTCCAAAAACAGTCCTCCCCAGGTCCAGCACACTATTCTTTTACAGAGGGGAGAGTGATTAGCCAACTGGTTCCAGCTGTGCTTAATCACCTCCCCTGGCACTGCTCACCTGAGCCTCTTCCACACCTCCCCCCTGCAGCTGAGCGCCACGCCCCCTCCATACCTTTGCTTTTAGCTGTCACATAGGCAAAATAAAAAAGCCTCAGTATAAAAAAGAGATTAAGATGCAACTGAATTCAATAAATGACACAGTGACAATAACAAGAAGTCAGCAACTTTATTTAGAAAGAGTCCCAAAAATAAACAAGTTAGCACAGATTCCATATACAAAATGTCAGTGGAATAGCTTGGATTTGTGATGAAACTGATTAGCAACTACGGGATATGTATTTATATTGGAACAAAAGAAAAAGAAAAGTGAAGCTATTCATTTCCCAGCTGTTTGCAGTGAAAGGCTTCATAAAGGCTTATTTATGACTTTTTTAAGGAAGAAAAAGACAAGGAAAATGAGTTTTCTCATTAAATAAGTGCTCATCTGTATTTCTGTGTAGTTAATTTGCAGTAAGATTACATAACTGAAACATTATTTTGAAAATAATAACTCTTAATTTTGCAATTAAAGGAAGCAAAGTAGATATGAGGGGGCAATAAAATGTTTCATGTTTTTACTCTTTAAATAAAATATATGTATATATATACATATATATATTGACATATATTCTGTATACAATTTCTTAAATTTTATTTCCAATTTCAAACAATTATTCCACAACTTCAACAATGAAATGAAAACGGATGTAATGAAATAAACTTATGTAGTATTTGCGGCAACAACATGCAACTGGTGCTACTTCATTGTCAGATCAATGCAGAATATGTGGAGACTGGAAAACAAAACGGAAAAGGCTATTGTATTAGCACTGTCATTGCCACCAACTGTACATCTAGTTACAAAGGTTACTGAATGTATTTGAGTCATTTACATTCACTGAGATGACAGTGACATGATTATATTGAGACTATATTTATACCTACTGGCACTAGATTTTGGCACTGTTACTTATTTGGCATTTTGAACCATCACGTAAACCATGTGGATGTGGATGCCTTGGGATGTCACTTCAAATACTATATCTGTTTTCCAATCATGGTATGTAAACAGATTTGTGAGTTCCCCTTGAAAGCAGAGTGAGAACCGTGGTCCTCATCAGAAAAAATACAAACAGCAAAAGCACTGAAGCAAACAAAGAGACATAAGAAGAAAGAAAAACTGCTGCACCAACCTTAACAAGAAGAAACATAGAAGGATTGATTCCAATGCAAAGCATTGACATATAGTTCATATCAACACCAAATGTTAAAGAATAAAATATACAGGAAAGTTTATTATAGGAATTAATTACATGAATTTAACACCTGACCCCCATATGCAATGTATTTGGTTTTAAAAAATATGGAACTACAAGCTGTTTAGTATTCTTTCCTTATACTCACACATTAAGACGTTTATATCCAACCAGTATGTAAGCAAGTTTATTTAAAAGCTATTTTGTGAAAATACATAAAAATATTTTTTTTCATTAAACATTGTTTTCTGCTGATTTTCTTAGAAAAAAAGGACAATTTCACATCTTAATGCAGATGATATCAAGTGTGCTTGAAAATCCCGCTTGGTGGTGGTGGCTACAGAAACAATGAGATTTGGACATTTTCCCTTTATTCATACATGCACATACACTCGTGGTCGCACACAGACACAGCTGAGATGACTGAATCTCTGACTTCCAGAAGCAACCCCAGCTGTCAATCAAGCCCTTGCTTCCACCTCAGTCCAGTCCAAGCAGGTAGACAGGAAAGCATGGTGTCACCAGTTTTGAAAACATAGCCACCCTTTTCTATTCCGAGGAGTAACTCCGCCCCGGAAAG
>JABUIW010000031.1:7144209-7149209 GCA_013363375.1 Menidia beryllina | reverse complement strand
AATCAGATATACATGATAACAGCAGGGAGAAGACTACACGACAATAACTGACTTATTGCACAGTAATAAATTATGAACATTAAAAAAAAAAATCTGTTAATATTCTCTCCATGTTTATCTCTCCATCTAAAAGGCCAAATAAAGACAAAAAATGGTTCTAAACTGATTATGGGTCCTCGCCATGCTATGAAGTCTGTGAGTTATTTTTTTTTTCTTAGGTTTTTGGAATGTTTAAATGCACTAATAAAACACATCTGAAGTGTTTGGTTTGAATTTTCATTTGATAGACAACAGGATAAACAATACTGACAAAATGTATGACAGTGAGATGTATTGTTTTAATATTTGCAATGTGTCTTACCCTAAAAAACTCTTTAGTGGAGCCAGAGTCCAGAGTCCCATAAGCTATCTCAGTCTGTTTGGCCAGGTCTTCGGCACTTTCAATGGGAGACACCATTCTTTCAACGGTCAGGAAAGCAGCCAGGTTGGCCGTGTAGGAGGAAATGATGATTAAAGTGAAGAACCACCAGACACCGCCAACAATACGCCCAGACAGCGATCTATAGCAGAGGGGAAATACATTATTTGTGTGCTTTGTACCCCTGTGCTGAAATAAAACAAAAAGCAACGTCCAGTATCAGTGAAAAGAGTTTTGGGTGAAATAACAGAATTTTTCATTGTTGGTTATTTAAACACATCTTTTGAAATAAGCAGCATGCTGGGGCAAAATAAACTATTTAGAAGTAATCTGGAAAATAAAGTGTTGTAAATGTGCATTTTTAATATTTTCTTTCACTACTGTTTTTTTACAAAATCTCAAAAACAGGCTGCACTACAAATAAAGTAATTTAGTCACCATGCTTACATCACTACAATTCACAAAATTGTTAAAATATAAAGAGAATATTGAGTTATTTGCTATTTGAAAGAAGCAACTATGTGATTTGATCAAAACTGGACACACAAAACCTATTCAAAAGTTTAATATAAAGACGATACCTGAAGCTTGGAAAAATTAAAAACCCACATCACCAACCTGGCATTTAAAGGCCACTTTAAGTCAGATGTCTAGACATCTCTATGCTCTACCCTTATGAACAGGACTGCTGAGCACCAGACTTTACTCTCGCACATTATTTTACATAGTCATACTAAAAGGTAAGTTTTATAAATAGCTTTCTCACTTGCTAATTTAATATAAAGTGTGCAATGGCAAGAAACGGCGTGCGTGAGATGTTCTTTAAATGGAAGAGGTAAAATTGGGCAAATGGCATTCTTTTTATGTCTCTAAATAAGAAATCACTGCCTGAGAGAGCTCTTGCCAACTGTAATGTTTTAAATATACCTTTTATTGACTGCAGTTATTTTAGGAAAGGCCCAAAATCAACTAAGATATGCATTTAAAGTAAGGTATCACCATGCAATATTGCAACTTGTACACATGTACCATTATGCATATCACCACTCATATAAATAGACAGCAAAATAGGATTAATCTAAAGCTCTTATAAATCTAAAGCTCTTATAAAAAAAAACGGTAGAAAATTTTAAATAATAGGAATTGAAATAAAAAGCAATATATATATATATATATCAAAGTAATAAGGCAGCTGAGATGGTTGCGAAGAGATCTAAAAAAGTCATTTTCGACAAATGGTGACACAAGCAACATTGTTTGCTTGACTTTTCTGACCTACCGAGGTGAGATATCACAGCCTTGTCTCATAAAGGCTCCAAGGGAGAACCACAGACTGTTGAATATGCCAAACTCATTAGTCGATTCATTGGTTTGGATCTGGCCGTCTTCATATTCCTCAGTGTGCCACTCGTAGGGGCTGAAGCGGCTGACGAGGAACAGCACCACGCTGACACCGATGTAGGCAAAAACAATACACATCCAGATCTCATATGCCAGGGGGTCTAGGAACGAGAAAACTCCAGGTTTGGATTTCTGGGGCTTCTTGATCATGATGGAGATCCCCAAGGACATGAATGGCTTCGAGAAGTCGATAACCTCCTCTCGTACCAATGTGATGGTCAAAGGTGCCACTGCGATGTCTGCTTTCTGTCAGTCACAATGGCAAAAATTGAGATAGATTAAAAAAACTAATAAGCTGAAAATCCATTATAAACAATAGCAGAAAATTTAACCAAACCATAATAAATAGCAACCTATTAATTCATATCAACAGACTCACCCCATAAACCAACTCTCCAACCATTCCATTCCATATTTTGGTTTCTGCATCTCTTGCTCCATACTTCCCGTCTCCCACTATTTTCAGCTGATACTTGAAGCCACAATGCTTTGCTATCTCAGCTGCCAGATCGACACAGTAGCCCTCGTAGCGGTCATTATCTACGAAAAGGTCAGCGTTCTTTTTGAGCATTACATATGGAGCTTCCTGTAGAGGAGGGGTGGAATCGGAGAACCCAGATCAGTACAAAATGTCGGCTTGAAATGTAAAAAGTAGCGTCAAGGACTCAAGTCTGGGACCAGGCGGGCAGTTCAGTTTGAAAGCAAAGTGGGCATAGTCATGTGTAATGAAATACTTGAATCGTTGCTTCTGGTCAAAAGCTGGAATAACTAGCAACACTGAAAGGAAGATTTACGTTGCACAACATTTACCAAAATGGTGGTGACAATGACGGTTTTGTTTTCCATTCCTGTTGTATCATTTGTAAAAACATCTGATTTGGTGACAGCCATTTTGTCCACTTCATTCCAGTATCCAATCTGCATGGGAAATACATAATTCATTTCGGTGAAAACGTAGGGAACATCAATGAGCTTGTACGCTATACTGCTTCATACATATCATAAAAAATTGCAGATGAATTTTTATATACAGTAAATACCATAAATTCCAGACTAGAGCACACCTGTATATAAACCACAGCCACTCATTTTAAAAAGAAAAATTCTGGGCTGGTTTTAACCTTAATGAAATCAAATTTAATAAAATGTAATCTCAATTTCATTACATTTTTTAGCGTACAAAAGTGCAATGCATTAAAAATTAAACAGCTTTTCTCATCATTACGAGTACTAGACGCAGTTCTCAAAGTATGAGGAAACGGCATGGCTTGTAGTCAAGAATTTATGGAGAATAATTAACTTTAAATGTATTATGCAGATAACCATGCATAAACTTACCTTCACCGGACCATTACTCTTCAACTCCATGATATTCACTGAGTAATTGACTCTCTTCCCGTGTTGATCAAACTGAATATTTCCTGTGAGGCCTTCCACTCGGACCTTAGAGACACAGAATCAACACGGTGTTCTCAAAGTGCTTGGCTATTGGAGGACAGATTTTTTTATGCGTTTGCTGGTAGTAGCCATGAGCTATTCAGGTATTCAGGTAGGTTATATAAAAAATTGTAAAAGCCATATATGTTTGACATAAAAAAATTACTTAAAGCAACATAGAGTTTGAACAATGTAAGTGTATTGCGGCGGTTTATGAATGAAAACTGTGATTTACCCATTAAACTGGACACCAAATGTTTATATTTCATTGTTGCTTTACAGTATAGATTAGACTTCATAAATTAGGGTACAGAGAGCTTATGACCATTGCAAACAGCAATGTGTTAAATAGCCACCATCAAATTAAATGAAGCTTTCGACACATATCCAATTTTACAATTACTTGCATGAGCAAGTATAATTTTCTTAAGCAACATAGTCATATTAAAAGATTTGCTTCATCCACAAGTTGAAAGAGAATCTGGAAATATTCACCCTGAGGTTTTGAACATATGAACAAAGTTAATCTCCTCAATTTATGTTCCTGAAGTATCATTATGATTAAAATAAATGTCACAGACCTCCTTACTTTACTTAAGTAAGCGCCCAAATCAATTAAATTCTCAATTCAAAGTCTAAAAAGCCTGGAAACTTAGAGAAAAGAAAAGCTCTGGAAAACCTTTGAACCTCACTTTTAGTAAAACTAATCTTGCCTTTTGAAAGCTCCGAGGACAGTGTGTGGGTAGACCTTTGCTTTTCTTCTGAGGAATAGCGCTGTTTGTCTGTGTGTATATATGCATGATGAAAACATCAGTCTTGAATTAATCTCTTTGAAGTACTTTCAGCTTTGTGGGTGTTTGTTCATTTCCTAGAGGGGAGCTGCTGTAACCATGGCAACAAGTCTTCACAAACAAAAGAGACGAATGACAGCACAGTTTTCACTGAAATGAGAACTCTTGCTGCGCGGGTGTCCCCCCCCCGTATGATTTGGGTCACCAAAACATAATTATCAGGTGACTGGATGCTGTTTCTGCAGCCGTCAGACAACAAAATGTGACAAACAGCAATATCTACAAAAGAGTAGCTATTGCTGAGAGTCCTCTAAATTCATAACTGCCAGTGTCTGACAGTAAGGAGCATGGATTGTCTGAATTTAATGTTTGGCATGAGGAATTCTCTTGTGACGGCAGTGTCATAAATCTGCTTATACCCCTCATCATGCTTATTAAATAGCAGCAGCTGCTTCAAGCTGATTCCAACAAGGATGAAAACCAGATTCCGACGCTGTTTTTTTAAAAACAGTATGTCATGGTAAGTGCGTCTATGCAAAACGCCGTCATTGAGAGCAGCAGATTTGAATTTGCTTCGAGGTAATAGCCGATGAGAGGGATGCTCAGAAGCAACTGGATGTTACCTGTTTGAGTGCTCGCTCAATTTCCACTCCCTGAGCCCACGGCACGGCCGGATTAGCCAGACAGTCTCCGTTGTTGGCCCTCCTTGTGAAGTTAATGCGTTGTTTGTGCAGATATCGGAAGGCCTCTGTCATCACTTGTACAGCATCATAGGTCAGGGCTGACGTATACTATGGGAAGAAGATGTGTGGGGTTATGAATCTTAAGGGAGAACCCTTACTTAACCTAAATCCTTTATTAGTTAAACCCTCAGTATGTTCATTTATTGATTTATTGATTAGTTATTCTGTGACATTCTGGCTCCGCCTACCGGCTCAGCCTGCCGGTAATTA
>JABUIW010000031.1:7082567-7134209 GCA_013363375.1 Menidia beryllina | reverse complement strand
AGCTCCATCACCTCCTTTCTCTCGGTTCCCTGAGAAACACCCACACACAGACATCCTTGCATCATTTACCAACAGACTCAGTCACTTATAATCTCCCTCTCTTCTTCTCTCTTCTTCTCTCTCCCCCTCGCTCGCAACACTTTAGTTGCCATGGGAATGAGAGGATCACGCTGACCTAATTAGACAGCCATGCAATGATGAAATATGCACAACAGACTCCTTAGTGCCTCTCTGGACGTACAGTAGGGATAGCAGGTCAGCTATCCAGCATTAACATGGGGACATTCTAAAACAGCTTGTACTTCTGATTTTAGAGAGGAGCAGCATTTGATCTTGCTCCAAGTTCAGAACAAGACTGGGTTATCAGGGAATACTGAGAGGGGAAAAGAGATGAGAGGAACTGCAGCATATGAGACAAAAAGAAGATAACGTGAGGGAATAAAAGGAAAGCTGAGTCTGTGTGCGAGCAAGAGAAGATGCAGTGGGAGAGTGTAAGGGATGTAAAACGATAGAGTTAAAAGTAATCCTTCCTAATCCATTGGCAGCACACTGCACTGTATTCAGTCTAAACATGTAGTGATCCCACTTGTCTGAGCTGATTTACCACCTATTAACTTAAGCCACTCAGGATAGTATTTACATGTTGCTGAAAGCCATCACTGGGCTGTCAAAAGATCTTTATACTTCTACTTTTAGAGTACTGAGAATTAAAATATATTTTTTTTACCAAGATTTCTTACACTAAGGGGAGAAAATAGGGTTTATGTATGAAATATAAACGGAAGAACATGTATCCTTCATTCTGATTTTTTAAATTTAGCTTCATTTCCATTTTCTTTCTGCTACCTCCACAACAATAATGAATAACAAAAAAAGTTGAAATGATTAAACTGATAAAGCAGATGAAACTTTGTCAGAGAAGGAAAATGTGAACTCAATGAAACGCAATCTTACTTTCAGACCTCAGCACTACCAGTGTGAAATACAAAAGAATCACAGATGAAAAGGATTTAAGGAGAAAAGAATAGATTTGAATATAAAGTAAGTGTGGATATGACAGTTTTAGGGATTTTTCATCTTTCATGAATTCGGTCTATGATGTTATCCTGGGCCATAACGGCAGGATTTTTTATTCTGTCTGCAGCAAACCTGACATGATAAAAGATTTTATTTTTTTTCAATATGCGCATCACCATGACCTTCTTCAGGTCACATAGTTACTTTAGATCAGAAAACTTATACTGATAAATAGAGTGTGCCATATATTGGCATTAACTGCTTTTGGATTTAAGTTACAGCTATAAATAATGTTTTCATTTCATGGAATATTTCTCCGTCTAACAGATTCATACAGTAGATCAAAGGCTCAGCACAGCTTCAAATTAGGGCATGTGACCAGATTAAAATTGGTTTACATCTGGTTTATGGAATTTACAAAGTTGGGTGTGAAAGTGTGGGGGCACGCTTTAGTCAGTGTCCCAGCCACTTTGTGATTAGTGGCAGAACTACGCATATTCAGATTAGTTAATTAGGTTGCTCACACTGAAACAGCTGAGTTTTCTTTGACAAATGCTTTGTGATTCAACAAAGGTTTTTGCAGTCAATTCTTCTGTCAGGCCAAGTTTACAAAATCAAGTTTTTCTTTTTTTTATTTAATTACAAGCTGGCACATCCTCTATGTTCCTGCAGTGACTATCCGAACATTGCCCTTTGTTCCTATAAAAAGCACCTGCTATGGGAGTTGACACTGACATGACACTTAAACCCTTCACATTACAGTGCAAATATCCTCTGACAGTTGATTTAATGATGTGACACCTATTCATTATACGGCAGACTTTTCCATTTTTCATTAGTTAAAAAAAATTCTTTAAACTTTTTCTGTCTTTTGATTCAAACCTATTCTGCTCAGCTGATGTGTGTTCATGTCTTTTAGCTGTGGTTTATATATCAAATACAAATTTACCAGAGCAGAGAGGAAAAATACTTTAGGTAATTTTCAAGAGTAATTTTCACATGTCCTGCTGTCATGAGCTATTTCAAAAGCATAAAATGTTGGAGCTGTTCATATCGGTTTTCTTAGTGTGACTTTCCGCCCAGTGACCTGATGACTTTCCAGCAGGTAATGATGTACAAATGTAACATCTCTTTTTCTTGCTCAATTGTGTTGGTTAACGTTATTATTTTATTGATTCACCAGCTGTTTAAAAAAGTACATAGTTTAAGTTGTAGGGGGGGCACACCTTTTTGTGAGTGTTCATGTCGAATGAACAAACTTTGACAAATCTAAAGCGACTATGGAAATCAACAGCTGCAGGTAATTTCCTCTCTACTGAACTGTAAGATGACCCGGATTGCCTCCACGACTTCATTTCATGTAAAATTACTCAAACACAAGAGCTGCTATTGTTGATTATGTGAGACAAGTTTGAGATGAGCCAAAATGCCCTCGTCTTCCTGAATCCTCTAGAGGTGACTTACAGATTGCTTACTGTTGTTTCGCATGCATCATGCAGCAGTGAAGGCGTGAATGACTTACCTCGATCGCTGTCATATAGATAGGCAAACTTGTCCCACTTATAGTACTCGATAAGGCTAAGGAGAGGCCCCTTGATATCTGGTCGCATCTGGATGATAAACTGATGAGTTCCATCCAGAGGGAAGCTGGGTGTGATGAAGGAGACGTGTAGAGTGCCACAAAAAGATGTGATGGTGTTTACAGACTTCTTGTCATAGAATCCAAAGATGGCGTAGACTCCTCTTGAGAACTGTGAACAGACTGAAACAGACAGAAATATGTTTTTAAAAGAATTCACAAAAAAGTTGACTCACTCCTCTTAACAATTAATTTGGAGTGGGCTCATTTTAGCTAATGGACTGAAGCTATTTGGCCAAAACAATCCATTATTTCTTCCTCTGACTTTTATTTGTGAAACCAACAAAACTCCCTGTTGTAACTCATAATAATACGCTTCATAAATCCAAGGCTGATTTTCAAATCCCTTATTGGACATTACGATCAGACACAACTATTAAGGGACATTTCTGTTTCTATTTTGGTTGATTAATGGACACTTTTCCTATAGCTCTGTCAAGGGAGTGCTCATACCCATCAGTAAACGATCTACAGTACACCAGGCTCTTTGTAAAGCTTTTAGGAGTTGCCCAATATTTTTGCAGAAAGTGAAATGAAAAAGTAGGGCCGTGTAAATGTGAATGGTAGAGGCGTGTAGATATATCTTACATCGGAAACACATTAATATGGAAAAAATATGAACCCTCTTTCGCTTCATATGCAATGAGAATAAAGTTGAAGCAGTTTTAATAATGTTATCAGACTTTAATACCACAGATAAAAGCCATTTCATGACTTATAATGCTGCTTCTGCTGTATCTCTGAACAATGGTATCACTATCTAAGATTCATGTGGAGAAAATGTGGCCACACCTGTACAATCTTCAGTTAATTGAGGCTCATAGGCGTATTTGGCGTTTCTTGGTATGTGGTATTTTAGAGTATTTTAGGATTCTAGCTTTCAGCTGACTAGTTTGTGGTCTCCTGTTTGACTGAGTCATAATATATGTGCTGCCTGTTCACAATCTACAAATGCTTTTCATAAAATAGTTTAATAACTGCCTGTTTAACCTTTCATGTGCTTTACATTATCTCAAAACATTATAAAACAGTTTTGCCATTGCAGAATGGCCATTACATTACCGTATATTATATAATACATAGATCTCCAGATTGTCAGAAAGGTTTTTGTCTATGCCACTTACATATATGACGGATTTACCCTCGTGTCAGATTATTGTCGTAATGTCTATAACATATTGCTGACTTTGTAACATTAGTTTATTCAACACTTACACCATGTGCTCACTTACATTAGGTAAAGTGATGTTGATGGCCTCTGACGTTAATTATGAAAAGACAACAGGGCACTGTAGACTGAAAGTAAACATGAATAATAAATTTGTATATAAGCCTGAGGTTGCAGGATTTTCCTCTAACTCAGGGGTCATCAGATTGGCATGTTGCCTGTAAATGTGTATTGATCAAATGTGAAGTAATCAGGATTATTGATGGAGATGTACCTGTTTTACAGTGTAATTAATCTAATGAGTCATTTCCTCTACCACAGTATTACTTTGTCCACTTTCCCAATCCGTATATCAGATGTCCGTCAGACTTACACAGGTCCTGTTAGTATTGCCGGCTTCCTACCAAGGCAGCGAAAGAACAATTATTTTGTATTTCACCCAAAAAAGGAGGACGTATTATACCTCTAAGAATGAATTGTTTCTGTATTGTGCATTTCTTCACAAATCAAAAACCTGTTTCTTATCAAACAGCTTACTCAGAAAAGCTTTGCCTTGAAATTGCAAGCAGCCAATTCAAATTTGACTCATAAATCATTCAAGAGAGAATGTTGAATGCTAATCCATTCTTAAACTTCAAATAGTCTTAGGAGGAACAATAAGAGGAAAATGTGATTCATTCTGCCTAAAACAGAGCAGTAGAAATTGGACAGTTTTTACCATTATTATAGCTGTTCTTTCTAAAAACCCCTGATGCAATTGTGAATTTAAAAAAAAAAAACTCCCCACCCTCTTATAAGTGTGACCAACAAGGTACAAAAACACAGCTATTATTTTCTGAAACCAACAGATATGTTAAAAAAACAATTAGGTAATTTACTGTAAATGTCAATTTTATGCCAGCTACTGGCAAACTTATTAAATAAACCAAATTATTGTACTTAGTCTACGCCATTGCCCAACAATCAAAAGACCCTAATAGCATAAAAACATACAGGGCTAATGGCTTCATTAGTCTTTTGGCATAAGCAACTAAATGTTCAGTGAAGTCAAATTGCCGTGGCCCAATCACTTCCATCAGAGGGTAACATTATTCTCAGTCTTCTTAATACATGATAGGGACCAGTGAGGTGGCCACAGAGAGCTCAAACCTCATCAGTCTAATTTCCCCTTTGTGTTAGTGTCTGCAAACTCAATCTCAAGTGTGCAGCCTGTTAAATGTCACAGTCTGATCAGAATGTGATTTGGTTTAATTTGTTGACTACAAATTAAATGCCCATCAAAAGACAGGATAAGTTAGGGTTAATAGAGCATTTTGACTAGAAAACTGACATGATTATACGCTTTCTTTGATTCGTCTTTGATGTGTGATGTGTGATTGCCATTTTGTCAGAAAGTACAGTTTTTTCAAGCTTTAAGCACTTTATCAGCACTGACCTATTTATGAACCATTCAAAATTAGTCAGCCATAACATTTGTATGAATTATATGATTTGCTTCCCATAATGGTGTATATTTTGGTCTATTTAGGCTGTAGACTTCTTATTATATTGCTTTGCATCCTATGCACTTTCTAAAACATATAACAGTTTATCAAAGGTAATATGTGAAAATATGTCTTTGGGTAATAGGCTAAATAACAGCAGTGTTTTTATTTTTCATTTCTTTAATCCACATTTACAGTCTCCCTGCTATATATATATATGCATGATAAAACTTTGGGTTGTGACTGGGCTAAAAACAACCAAACACACTCCTATGCTTTATTTGGACTCAGTAGTTACGTAAAAGTTTATCTTTTTGGATGGTAGAAGGTATCTGGAGTATTTGGAGTTCCCAGAGAGACACTATGCATACATGGAGAAAGCATGCAATCTCCCTGATCCTCCCAGGTTTTAGATATTATATATATTTTGGCAGATTTATATTACCTCCTGGTGGTATCATAAAACAGAATAAGTATATCTTAGCACTACTCACTCCTACATCTCGGAGCTATGAGAGTTGTCAAGCTTCCTTTAGGGTGCATCATTTCTGTCTATTGTCATGCCTTTAAAGCTTTCTTTGCTGATACATTTGCTGGTGTGCTTTCTGACTTTGCCCAAGATTAAAAGTCTTGAGCTCATGCTTAGAGACTGGATATCCTCATGGCTGTGCTGCAGCTTATGTCAGAGCAAACATTTTGACAACATGTTACTTTATTACCAAATATGGTAAATCACAGCCAGAAGACTGCACAATCCATTTGTCTGTGCAGTGACTGCTCAGAAGATTTTGTTGGCTCTGCAATGTGACTTCTGAGGAGAATGGGATGGTTTTAAACGGACAAGACTTCCATTTGTTCTTTGCCAATAATAAACCTGGAAATCTTTAATTAAGGAAGAAAAACCAGCCACAAGGACCAACTCTCAGAAACGCGGAGGTCTGAAAAGCCATTAAGCTGTGGTCACATCTGACTGCTTTTCAGTAAAACAAGTAATAATTCATCCAGAAAATCCCCCTCAAAAAGCAGAAGTGAGTGACTAGAGGAGTCTCTTTTCCAAGTGTTGTGAAGGTCATCCTAATTTGTATCAAGATCAAAATCCTCAAAATTTGCTCACTGTTGGGTCGAATGGCTAAGCACTGATATACGATTGCTGCTTTGTTTTTTTAAAGAAAGATAGAAATAGACAAGAATTATGGGAATACAATTTTTCATAATTTTGGAACTCTACAAGCAGGATAAATATAAACCTTTTAATCTAAATAATGCAGCGATGGATTATGGCTTGTTTTTAAAGAAGAGTTTCCTTTATTACAAGTGAGTCCACTGGCCACCAAACTCTACTTAAATATTCAAATGTTTCAATACATAAGAACAGAGGATCACTGTTCAGAATAAAGACAAGCAGAGAACAAAAGTGAGTTTTTTTTTTAATTTGTGCAATCTAAGATGTATGGAAAAATTGACACATCCTCCTGATCTCTTCTCATATGACAATTTTTTTCCTTCCTATTACCATATATTACAAAGCATCTTAGCTTATGCTGCAGAACACTGGAAAGGTTAGATATCATATCGTTGGTGTTTTTTTTTCTAATATCACCAGTGAGATTCTGACATTGTTTCCAAAGTCTTCTATGAAAACATCTGTGGATGCCCACACATTGACTATTTCTGTCCTCTGTGTGTTTCATACATAAGATTTTCTGCACTCATTTGATAATGATTTATGGATTCCATTTGAAAGCACTACACATGCAGGGCAACATTAAGCAGGGAACAGCCTGGATCATTTGGCGTTATGCTAGTTGCTTTTGTTTTGTATGACGTTGAGGTAAAAATTATGCACTAAGTTGTGCATGTAATTGACACCACAGCTGTATCAGCTTTTATGGGGCTTTCTGCGGTCATCAGAAAGTTAGAAACACGTCATTTTCAAAAGGATACTAAATCTGTTACAGTGGTGACTCTGGCACAGTCCAAGGAGAAGGTGTACCCTCTGAAATATATTTAGCCGTCCCAATTAGCTGACCTCCTTTTCAGCACTATGACACTGAAGGCATTTCAATTCCACAGCCACTGTTTACACGTGTGCTACATCACACTTCCAAGATCAAATCTTTTTAACTTAGCAGTGCAGAAAACATGCTACTTTAGCAGATATCTGATGGGATTTTCACTGGCTTTGAATTTCTGAGAAAACGAAAGACAACATTTGCCTTTTTGTTGTCTGTTTAGACAATTTGCTCATTCCATTTGAGTCCTCAAAATATATAAGTGCACCAATTGTTACAATTATTGTAAATCTATAACAAACTTGCATGTAATATGGCCTCTAACATATTAAAAACGCTCCAAATAAAAGTTGGCTAATCACCCTTTTGATGAATGACAAAGCAACTTTATTTTTCACAGAGATTTTAAGGGTACTTTAGACAATGGATGTTTTTTTCTATTAAATAAAGAAACCTGTTTACAAAAGACCAACAGCACAACAGCACATCAGCAGCAAAATGATGAATCAGAGCATCAACACATTTTTGCATCAAATAGATCTGACTGTTGTGCTTCTCATTCCCTGATTCCCTGTAATACTCCTGTTCTCACCCACCGAAAAAGCCTCGAGACATTTTGCCCTTTATGTAAAACCGAGCTGTCACCAGTTGGCGCTGCAGCTTAAAACCACCACCTTCCTGCTAAAAAGCCCCCTGAGCAAGTTTGTCCGCAGTATAATTGACACAAAAGTAGATTTTGACCTTGAACATCCAAAAATAACTGAATGCAGAGCTGTTTTTCTGTGCCTCTATTATTCTATCAATTCAATGTAATAACTTTGCTTTTCTTTTATTTAATTCTGAATTCACAACAAGAATTTGTTGTTGGAACCAAAAGCACTTCTGAAAAATAAAATCTTTGTTAATTTAGCCGTTGACAGTATGATCAGAAAGGTATTTTTCCAGGCTGTGAAACCTCATCTATTTCCAACAACATTGTGCCTTTTTCATGGAGGACAATGCATATTTCATCAATACAACAATGAAGACTGTGCAATATATATGACGACAGCATGTTGTAGTAGAAGAGTCTGTGAACAGTAATTAACTGAATGCCTGGAATTGAGATCTTTCATTTACTGAAAAAACATGGTGTGAACTGAAATGCAAAAAATTGTAAGGATTATAGATTGTAATGTGAGGAAAAGGCCGTGAGGTGGTCAACATTGTAACCTTAAGGGAAGTAACACTTAATATCTATGTGTACCATCATTCATATAATATTATTATATTATTGTGAGATTATAACAGACAGAAACAAGCAGTTTCACGGTGACATGTTTAAAGGAATGTCATTGCTGTTATTTTGGATTGTAAATCAAATAGTTGGCCACCTTTGCCACTTTTTGCCCACAAACTGATAAATAAACTAATTAAACATTTCTACTGCAAGCAAATTTTGGAGGAAAGCTTGCGGTTCCCCAGGAAATAGCCTCCACCAGTCTAGGGCCGGACATAATCTTGTGGTCTAGGAGTAGCATGAGTCTTCTTCTTAGACTGGTTCCTGGGAGGACTTAGGAAAAAAGCGTAGGTATGTAGAATTATGGGCAGAAGCAGAGCAGACAAGTTGGAAAATTAGGATTTGACCATTGGAAGTAGGATGTAGAGGATTTGTTGTAAAGCCTGCTCTCATTGTTGTGGGAGTTGGGTGTAAGTGCCCAGAATATGAGGAAAATAGTCGAGGACATGTCAGATGAAGCAGTTAGGTCAAGCTGGGGGCCCAGCAGGGGGAGGACTTAGGGTTGACAGACCTCAGAAAGACAAGAAAGAAATCCAAGAAGAGGAAGTTTATATAGTTGGAGTTGAGAGTCAGAATTAGCCCTTTGAAGCCAGTTGGCCATCTTAGGTGAAGTGGCCCTATGTGGCCTTAATGACTGTGGGACTGTTGAGCTTTGATAGCAGCCCTTTAGCTGAGATTGGTCGGTGTTTAAGCGTTTTGTCCGCTGTTTGGATGATAATATTTGTTTGCTGATGTTTCCTGATCAGCTGGTGTGTCTTGACCTGGATTCACCTCTTGGAACCTCTGTAACATTATCTTCGTGCCCTGGTTAAAAAATGGTCTTCAATGTAAGTGTCTGACTAAATACATTATCTCATCTTCCTTCCTTTGTCCTTTCACCAATAACGTATGGTCTAATGATTATTCCCTAATATGTAATCTGCAAATAATTCTTTAAGATCAAATATATTATTTAGTTTGACCAAAATGAAAACTACAATTCTTAAAACTTAGATACTGCTAAAGAGCAAATCCTTTACATATCTGTTTAATGGATTTGATCATTTCTGAAAGCTTTGGTTATAATGGAATCTGCTTGATTACCATTGGAAGCTGCTGTTAAATAAACATTTACAGAAAAAGATCTATCCACAGAGGAAAATAAACACACAAAAAACATAGCTTCCTGTGGCACAGATTATTAAAATCCCATTTTTTTCCGAGAGCAAATCGGCCATTTTCTATTTGATTGTTGTTTCATTGTCTGGTGGTAATTATCAAAGCGGCCTTCGATGCCTTCACATGTGGAAGACTCTCTTAAATGTAATAGGTTACATAACAATCGCATTTCCATTTTTACCAAACAAACTTACATCTCAAATCTCCTTATTATCAAATTCTGTCACTCCTGACAGAGCTACCCAGAGCCCGGCGCTGCAGGCTGTTGCCTGGGCGACAGCCCTCAGTCATGCTTTTGAGTGGCCGATCAGACTGGGAAGCGTTTTTGTCTCCCTGTGAGCAGCTCTTCCGGCAGCTGGTCTATAGAACAGTGCAGTTCAGTTCTTATCAACTTCTGACCCCCTTCCTCACATCCCTCCTTCAGTTCCTCCGTCTCTCCTTTTCCCTCGTGCTTTTGTTCACTGACCTGTTTCCTGGAGGCTTTCTGGTGATGGTGGATGTAGGTTTCACAAGAACAAGTTTGATGAATGGCATCATACTGAGGGCTCACTGTTATCATTTATTTTATCATCCTACATATTGCAATCATCTTTTCACGACCTTGAATATTTTTTTGTTATATTTGAGGGAAGAGGGGGAAGAACATCTGCGTATGTGAATGGGCACAAAGGATTTTGGTTTATCATCCAACCAACATTTAGGCATTTGTAACTAAACCAAACAAGGTGGAACTTAATCCCTTAACTCTAACAAAATTTGCATCTCAGACCAACAGGAAGTAATAGATTGTTTGGTCTAAAGGGAGAAAAAAACTTTGTATATCCTCAGATAGAATATCTAAAAATGAAACATAAAATGGTGTTCCTGTTCAACAGGACTTGTTGCCAGTTTTGAGATCCATAAGCATGAAAATAATTAATTTTAGGAAACAAATCAATAGCTTACTGTTCTGCTATCATGAAATCACTAAATACAAATATAAACGTGCCATAAAACATCAAAATAACCATTCATTGATTTGATTTAAAAGCGAAGAGCACAGGTAAAATAGTTTGAGGTGTCATCTGCAAAGCTGATTTAAACATTGTCAATTGAGTCCTGGAGAATTGGTCCAGATTTTAGGAGCACAAAACAGAGACACATTCTATAAATAAAGACAATCAGTTATCCCTCACCTTTTGTGTTGATGTCTATATACCATCCAAAGTTAATGATCTCGTGATTGGTTCATAATGATCTTGTAAAAATCTTGACTAATTCTCTCCTTGAAATCACTTCCTTTGTCCTAAATTGTTCTGCATTGTGTATCTGAGCACAAGCACACCAATCCATGCCAGTAGGGAAAAGCTCAAATTTTTCACCCCTAATAGTCCTGCCCATGGCCAGCCCATCATGCATCACACACAGCGGTTTTGTTCTCATTTTTATCTCCCTCTTGTTATAAAACATATCGCATGGCCACTGACCTTTAGTGGAAATACCACGGCAGTCTTTGAAACCACTGTTCTATGTTCTAATGGTCTTGGAAGTTGCCAGAACAAAATGAGTTACATCCAGAAAAGCACAGGGTTTGAAGGAGCCGCTGCCATGGCAACCAGTTATGCAGTGTTTGCAGAAGATAAGCAGAAATAAACTGAGACTCTGCTACAAAGCACAGAGGCGTGCACATGATGCTGCCATTGGTTCCACTCCGTTTAGGTGTCAAACACGTTATTACCAATCTTATTTCCATTCCTTACTTTGTACTTTTTTTTATTTATTAGTGCTCCGCTGTCACATTAAAGATACCCCTAAGTTTTAACATCCAAAAACAGAACACACCTGTACATGTTATTGTTATTATCTGAATACCGTTATCATCTGTATTTGAGGTTAGCCTGCTCTTCCTCACTGTACCACCACTCTCCCGGCCTCAGTGCCACCAGAGCGTGCACACGGCTGAATATATCCATCTTGATTGTGTATGCATGTGTCTGTTTGTTTGTTTGTCCTCAGACACCTGTCCAACACAGTGATCGCCCCTGCCAGGGGACCAGGGTGCTGACCAGGCTCGTGTTGACTCAGCTTCTGGCCCATATCCTATCTCCCTCTGCCTCATCATGTTTCCGTCTCGTTTGTTTTCTTATCTATCTTTAGCTCCCAGCGTCGTTGTCTCTTTCACGATATGTTTCTCTGACACCTTTTCACATACACAGACAGATACACGTTTCTGCAGTCAACCTCATAATTACATCAATCACTGAGAATCTGACAAATTGATTAAGCCAATCCCATTCTGGATTTTATCCAAGTTAAAAACCTTGTTTTTTGCAATGAAAGTTTGTTTTTTTTTCTCTAAGAAGCATCACATCATACTTCAATGATTGCTTTGTAAGCAGTTTATCTTAAACTGAACATAACACATCATCACATGCTAATTCACTGATTTAACATGCCATACTATCAAACACTGGTACAGTGTTTATGGCTGAAAGCTGAGCTGGCGGGGGCAGGATTATGTCATGTCAATGAATTTAGCTAGTAACTAAGATACAAGCTAGGGAAAAACATGCCAGACAATCATTACTTAATTTCCATTATTCTGATTCGTGTATTACAAGTTCACATAAATGGTGCTGATCGGGTTTTTATTTTTAATCAACAACTGGTGCCACATCTGCCACCTTAACCTTTTCTTCCACAATTCGTCTTTTTTGTGAAGACGTGTATAACTCGTGCCACTCTCTTCCATTTTCTCCCCTAAGTTTGAGTGAGGTGATCACAATAAACATAAGAAAAGCAGTAGAATCTTAAAAACACCCACAGAGTAAAAAAGACAGGTTTTACACATCCTTACAAATGTTCATGTAGGGAAACCTTTTGAGCGACACATCAACAGAGCCAAGCAGTGGGGAAATCTTCATGTCACAGTTCAGTCACAAACACACAACTCCACACATCTGTTCTGTAAAAGTCTGTCTTACAGCCACATCAGTCAGAGAGGGCCTCGAAAAACTCTAAATTTAAAACCACCAAGCCTGTACTTTGTGTTTTTTTTTACCCCGAGACATTCTTTTCCATTCTGATCCATACCTCAAAACTCAATTGTTGCATTTGGGAGAGATAGACCGATTACAAAATGTCTAACGAGAGCCCTGTGGCATCAGTTTCACATTTTTCTTCTGATCCGCTGATCCACTTACAAACTCTGCATTTGTAAAGTAACCGATGAGCCAACAGCTGCTTAGATTAGTTGGCAATAGTCCAGATTAATCTTTGTGAAAATGGACCAACAGAGAAGAAGTTTTTACAAGAGAACAACACAGCTCCCTGCAAAGCAGACGGCGGTTAACAGGCCTGCTGACAGCAGGGAGAAATGTTGTAAATGGATCAAAGCTCAAAAAGAAGCAAACAAAGTGAGGTCCTAAGAAAAAGGGCCAACCAGTAAATAAATGAAGCCTCTCACACCCAATACATTTACAAGAATTTGGGGGGTAATAGCAAAGAGGCTTTTCTTTTTACAAAGGGAAGTTAACTCAAGAGTCCGACTCCGTATGTGCAAAAATACAAGTAATGTAATTGTTTTGTGTAAAGAGGTTACAACCTCACAAAAACCAGCCCCTCAAGATTTTTTTTCCCCTGATCGGGTTCACCTTCAGCTTGCATTATTCTGCCCTTTGTAAAGGACACAAAACGCCTGAAGAAAGTCTCTTACCTTTACTTTAAATTTAGATTTTGGTCGCTGAAACACGATGCTGCAACATCACAGATGGACATCCACTACAATATAATTGTTTTTTGCTGTTTCATTCATTAATAATTTCCTCTTTTTCCTCTGTGTCACTGCTTTTTTTGTATACACACACAATCACAACACATTCATGAGCACATCATAAAATCTTAATATGTTCAACAAGGACACCGTGTGAGACCATACATGGCAACTGGATCAAATCTTAATCACCACAAAGGCGGGAAGGACAGGTTCTCCTCCCTGCATGCTAATGAGCATCCCTCCACTGTAGAAAGGTTATGTGCTGCATAAATGAAAATTTGAGCTGTCCTCAGTAAATCGATCTTCAAAATGACTGCACTATCATGTCAATGTCAGGTTTATATACAGCAACCTCCCCATGTGTTAATCACTCTATTTATGTTTTTTTTTTCATTTGACTTTCCTAAAGGCACATCTAAATAACTTCCCCTTTCCAATTTTCTGCACTTAAAAAATTGGCAAGTTTAAGTTTATATTCAATTCAAAATGGTTTGAAGTTCCTTTTTTTCTGAAGAATAAATAATATTAATGATGAAGATATTTGTACTCAACAGGCTTTATGCTGTAACTTGGAATTTTAGATACTTTTTAGTCCCTATAAATAAAAAAAATAAATTTATGGTGTTTTAAACTTTGAGAAGAGGTGCACATGACTGGGTACATTTTTATCGTATCAAATCCAAACTGGGATATCTAGATAGAAGTTGAATAACAAAGCCTTTGTTGCATCTTTCTATGATAATGATCTGAGTTTTGTGTTGGCAATCGCACCATATTTGTCTTTTACGACACAGGTGCTTAGATACAGTGTTTGTGTGATAAGTGAATACCTTTCTACATGAATGGATGAATGACTTAGAAAAATCCATTTCCCCAGCAGGATATTTATTCTGAAGCCTTTTTTTTGCCAAGGACCTTGATCCAGTAAAGAAAGCATCATAAGTGACCCCAACTCTTACAACTGGCTTGTCCCTCCATTAAAAGAATGGCAACATTTTTGCATATGTTAGTTATCGTCATTGGAGGACTAAAAACAAATGCAGAAAATGCATCTTAGCGCTGAGAAACAGTAAACTGGGAGTTAGCTGAGGTGTCTGAATCTTTTTTGAAGGATATAATGACATGGGTTAAGTCGGGGGCTGCATTCAGGGCAAGCTACCATCCACAGAGGGTTTTGAACCCAGTTTTTCTACCAGCCAGCTGCCAGTCCCATTTAATATTTCACAGCTCTATAAGAAATGGAGACACACTTCGTTAGGTGTGAACAATAAATTGGCTATAACCAATTCACTGCAGTGCAAATATGGCAGGCCTCAGCTTTTGATCATTCAGCAAGCATGCATCCATGAAACATGCATGAAACATGAAATTACAGCATGACGCGATTCAACCATGACAAACAAAAACTTTGAAGTGTTAAATCGGCAGCCGGCCGTCAGTGACCTCAAACTCCTCTAAAGGGGCTGACTGGAGGAAGCTTTGTCAGCTTCGGCCGAGGTGAGCGTCAGTGGGCACTCTATGGCACCACATGAAGCTTAACATTTCAGCTGAACATATACATACAAACAGTTACATGGTCACAATAGATTGGAACATCATGGGGAGGAATTATTGAGCCCTGATTACAATATTGTTCTTCAATAAGCCTAGGCCAAATGGAGCATCTGGGGGCTCAATAATGAACATCTACTGGCCTATGTATTCTACATTTATTTATGATTTTGCCCTTTGAAGGTTGCTAGTTTTATTTTATTTTTCCCTTGCAGATGGGTCGCCTAACACCTCAGACATAATTGAGCTAATCTGAAGGTGAGGACTTCAGATGGACATTGTAGCAGTATAAAAGTATGCATAGATGTTGGAAAAGGAAACTAGTATAGCCTTAAAAATGTGGATCTACTGGTATGTTGAAAAAAACAGGAAATACTTCTGAAATTAAGTTTTTATACTTTTACGGATGAAAAGAAACTACTTCAGTTTCATTATTCATGCCACCGTTTTTTGTTTTTTTCAAACCAGATATGCTTGACAGTCTTTGGTGTGCACTCTACCTCATTTAACCCCATTTAACCTCCTCATACGCCTTTGGAGGAAGTCCCAGTTTTGCCATATCACATCTCTGACGGAATTGCATATTAAAAAAAGGGAAAACGTGTCACACTTTGCAAAAATGAGCATTCAAATAATTTAATTGGCTTTCTTTGCACTCTCACTCAACACTGTTGCCAAATCTATGGATTGTACCTTTAAATTTCCTCACACTTCCACCACTAACATTTCCTGAAAAACTATGTTGATGCTGTATTTGATCAAATTTACCATGAAACATAGAGATACTATCATCTTTTCTCAATAAGCAGTCGGAGGGAGATCTAACATTTTTCATATAGGCTCACTATAAAATAAGCTCCCCAAAGACTGACAAAATGTATCCAGATCTTCACAGTGTAGCCTAAAGCAGAAATTGCAATCAGACTTTTGAGAAACAATCCAGAGCTTTCGGAGTGTTGATTGGACACACTTTAAACTGGATTTAGGTCACCTAATCACTGTAAACCGTCATGAACTTGACCTAGTCATTCAGGTTAACGATGAATGAATCAAACATCTGAACGGCCATATGAGACTTTTTTTTTTTCACACTCCTAAATTGCGATCAGTGTTGGATTTCAATACTGGAAAAATGTGGTGTGTCTAATCAGAAGAGAGCGTGAAGACAGAAGGATGCTGAGATGTGAGTCATGTGTTTTGGTATCTAAAAAATGGCGGGAGATGGCGTAACTTTTTGAACTCTCTGTGACTAACTGTCCCTGCTCCTCATGCTTCAAACTGATAACAAAATGTTTGGTAAAGGTTACGGTATTCAGATTAAACTTTGGGAATTTTCCTAACAGAAATCAGCTAATATGGATCCATAATAATTGTGCATTTGACTCCTCATCACAGGAAGCATGTCTGTCAGCCGTCTGCTTTTTCCACTCAGACTCCTATTCATATGATTTGAATAATAATGTGAGACCTGGGGATGTAAACATTAGAAAGCCATTATGTTAAACAGGTTTTATTAAATCTTGAGCTCAGCTCTGCTTTGTGGATTGAAGATGCCCTGTAGCCACTGTATTTGACTGCAACTAAACCCTTTTTTTCCAATTGGCAGAATAATCAGATGAAATCATGATTTAATTAAAAACATTATTCCATTTCCCCTTAAAACATGGAAGCTGAAAATGTAATTCCCAAAATCCCCCTTCCTGTATGGCCTAATATGTCATGCTTCCATGCCCTTAATAATAAGACATTTAGGTTCCCCTATATATTGGCTGATTTTGCACATTTTGCACATAGTATGATCATGCTAAACCCTTTAAACCATGGTTTGGTACCAATACAATCTTAATAAGAAACATTTGTCCCTCCCTACTTGAATTTTTTATTTCACATTACTGGTTAAGGTTATGAAAGAATCCCAGACAAAAAAGGCTTTTTTCTAACTGCATTCTTTTAGGTGGGGTCTGAAATGGGTCATCATTGGGGATAAAGTACCTATTTTATTCTGACACATTGAAAAACTGAACTTTGACAATATACAATTAGTTTTTCTCACAGTAATGTGTTTTTTCTTTAGTGATGAAACGGCATGTAAGGTCGAGGTGAAGATGCTGTGATGCAAATACAAATTACTTATGAGACCTTTTTTATAATCATGTCAGGCTGGTTCTGCAAATGGATGTCTATTTAAGCATGATGACTCTCAAATGTCACATTTTCTTTAAGGAAACAATGCAGAAAATGAGGCAGCAATAAAGAATAAATAAGACACGCTAGACAACAAGTCACACTTCATCAAGGTAAAAAGAAAATTTACAGGAATCAACAGAAGAATCTCTGATGCTTTGATTCCCATTATGGTATATGAAAATGGCTTTTGCTGACCCTTCAAACTTTCAAGAATTCTGACATTACCATAAACACAGTAAGAATTTATACTCTCTGTGCCTCAGTCTAAAAGCATATAGAGTTGTTCTTTTTATTTTTTTTGAGGAGAAGTTTAGGTTGTGTTGGTGATTTTGACCTGTCTTAGAGGAAGTTCTCCAGGAGCTTTGAAGAAGACTTTTCTCTATATGGCTTTAGAAAAAATAACTTCACACACACACATTTATTTATATGGTCCCAATGACTCCCCTGGGTTCTGCAGCAGATGCAGGCTGGCCCAGATGAACCGTTATTGATGGAGGAATGTGTCATCCCGCCTCCTACTGTCTCTGACACACTGCGTGCTGATTAAGTCTGCTGCAACACAGACCAAGTGCGGCCAGAGTGTTCTGAGTCTGGGATCTATCTACAAGTCCCATTCCTTGCAGGGAAATAAATGACAATACTTAAAATGCAATTACTTAAAACATTAGATAAGTTGACATATTCCACATAGGGAAAAAAAAAAACAGAAATAATAAAACTGCTGAAGCTCACTAACCTATTTACTCTAAACAAAATATGTCTGTGACTTCCAATACTAACCCATAAAGACAATTTAAGTTTTTATTTTCTTCTGTTAGTTTTTTTGTGCCTTTTTTAAAATCCTCTGTGTGGTTACACAAGAGAAAGCCGTTCAGAAGAAGTGATATGGATGTTTTAGTTCCAGCTGCTTCCCGACCGCTTCAGCATTTCTCCTTTTATTCGCCCCTGAATAATAATTTCAAAGTGTATTTTCACAAAAGATAAAGTGGCTGTGTTAATGTGCTGTAATTACAGATGGAGGTGGATTGTGAAACAGACTGCCATCTACTGGCAACCCCCCTCCCCTTCCCCCCTCCCCCTTCCTCCATCCCACTCAGGAAGTCATTTAGTACTCAGACAGAGTTCAGGAACACACACAAGGTGTTTGCATAAGCGACGTTAAATATAAAAATCCATTTCTAGGAGCATTTGTCCCATCAATTCAAGACATTTTAAAAAAACTGAAACCCTCCAGAAGCAGAAGTTTAGAGTTTGCATAAACTCGTGGTCACGCCAGACTTCAGTGTTAATGTTAATGAGCCCATCACACAACTGCACAGTCATTTTAGACTCGAAATGGCTTCTCTCCTCACAAAGATTTACACCAGATGTAAGGCAACTCAAACTTGCTACACGGAAACACAACACTTTAACCACTATAACAACTACATTTCTGAAAAAAGGAAGAGGAGAACATGAGATGAGAAAAGCCAACTGGACCCTAAGCCGTGAATTTTGTATGAAATTAATCTCATTTTAGGTGCTGTGATCCTGCTTGCATACATGTGCATGGTCAGACTGATACTACAGATTACTCACTCTTAACAGGTCAGTAGTTTTGTTCAAAATGACGTAGAATGCTCGTGACGAATAATTTGAACATCTACTTAACTGTCCCTGTGATCTGCTGGATGCAGAGAGCCTTCCCATGCAGGAAGCTTTTATATGGTAATGAAATCGATTGGACTGATGCGAGCAACCAATCAGAAGCGTTTGATTTATGTTTAAGGGACTGTTGAGAGCAGCAGTCGCTTGGCAACCACCTAATGAATGTACGGAATACAGCGACCTTAGAACCTATCAGCTGCTGCTGTTTAAAAGAGATCCCACACCAGCTGGGCTTATTTTAGGGACGAAATGCATGTCTAAAAAACTGAGTTTGCATCAGCTGTCTGATGCAAACTGAGTTTCAGAATACAGCCTGCTTTGCAACAAAGACGTTGCAAAGCAGGTGGTTTTCCATTCTCGTTTAATTTTCGTATAATCCTCGAGACATTTAAGGTTTTTTAACGAAGTTGCCAATCATCTCAAACACTGTTTCTTAATTGTTTCGTTTCGGATTTAAGAGCAGATGTAAGTGTCGCTTTATATAGACCTCGCTGTGCAGGCTGAACTATAGGAGCCAACCATGAAGAAACACATCTCCCCATCTGAGAAAAAGGCGTGACATTGCCAGAAATAGGTCTGAGATGGTCAGTTTCAACAAGTCTCAGCTTAGAGTTTGGCAGTAGAAAAATAAATGTAGATGTAGATGTGATTCAGTGTGATTTCATTGTTGTTTTTTCCGCCCATTTGTTGCAAACGACAGGATCCAGGATGGCTACATGGGGGGAAGGGGGGGGGGGGCGTGGGGGGGTCTCAGAATGTTGCCCAGCGCAAAACTGATTCCCCTTTTAATGTCTAATATGAATAATAATATGAACAATAATAATTTCATTTAAAAGAAAATGAAGACAAAACTCTATTGTAAACAGATTTTTTAATTGTGATGTTTCTAGGCAGATATGAAGGAATGGAAATAGATGAATGTCGCTGTTACTGTGGAAACCAACTTTCTCCTGGCGTTTTGACGCTCGTGAATGCTCAACTACCCAGCTCACGGTGCCGATGTATTTGCACACAGCATATTGATCAACAGCTCTGACAGTTTTTATTCAAACAATTGAAACCTTTATCCTTCCTATGTATGATGAATTGAGCAGCATTTGGCGTCGTGCGTAACAAGCACATATGGGAAATATTATTTGAAGGCTGACAACTCTACTGATGATAATGGGAAAAGAGGGTATAATAATTTTGCGTGTGACTTACAACAGTTGGTGACAGCAAAACTGTTTGCCACCTCCAGATTGTCAATGTGAGGCGTCAGTCTGAATTCTGAGGTTCCAAACTGAACCATCCCTATCCGAAACGCACTGTACTCTTGATCCGCGCCCCTTGGAAAAAGTCCCCCTGAAATGAACACAAATACCAGTTACTCTTGCATACAGTTTTAATAAGACACATCTATTGGCTGAGTCGTGCGATTTTACGCATAAAACTATTTAAACAAACTATCTCTTTTTGCGTTATGTTGGCTCACCTATTTGAACACTGGGCGAGCCTCCAAGTGCGCATCCCCATAAAACCAGGAGAAGAGAAACGGATAAATTTACTATCTTTTCCATGTCCACAGTTTAGGTGTCCACATCCACCAGGATAGACGGCTACTCCTCTTCTGAACAGAGTCGTTAGATCCAAAACATATTGTAGACCTTCAGCCTTGAAAAAATCTTTAGCGAATGACTGTTTTCTGCAGGTGGCTGGCATTCAAAGGACACCAGCAGTGAAGGAATGGTCGTATGCAATGTAGCTCTACCGCCTCTTCTTTCGCTCCCAGTCGTCACTCCTCTCCTGCCGCCAGCTGTTCCTCCTCTAAACTCACAGGGACACTGTGCGTCTCCGCTCCGCACGCCGGAGATGTTCACAGCATCACACCCGCAAGTGGAGAATGTTAATGAGAGGACGGAAAGTGACGGAAAAAGCCGACATTTGTGCACAAAAACGAATGCCAAGCTTTGGGAAAATAAGATAAGTCATGTTTCGTCCCAGCAGTGGTTGCCGTCAAAAGGACAGGCAAAAATGTTAGTTGATGTAAGTTTCACAATGTGCAGTCAGTTTATATTTTGAGATTGCATTTCGTTCAAATTATTCTTCATTGGTTTTGCAAAAGAAGTCTTCCTAAGTAGCCCACTCTGCGCGTTTTTCCCCAAAAGTCAAAGCAAGATCATATTTATATTAAAAAACCATCATCTTTAGGCCTATATGGCATTAGCAAGCTCCACAAGCTAAGCTTTTCATGTGGATGCTTATAAAGGCCCTGCACAATAACTCCATTTGCAACTTGTTGATTTGATCACTGTTCCTGAAATGACAAAAAAACAAAAACAAAATAAAAATCCAAATCTAGATTAAACTGAAGATATCAAGATTTAGACTCACTAACATCTGGATTATGAGGTTGCTGTGGATATATTCTGAGTCAGATACAAACTGCATTAGGAAAGGTGACGGTACATCGGTTCAAACCATAAATCATCATTTCATAATCATGTCAGTATGATTTCCCAAATGGATGTCCACTTAGGCATAACATCCAAATGTCCATTTTCTTCAAAAATCAAATATAATTGCTTTTAGGAGAAGAAAACCTGCTATTTTTAATGACATGTTTATCTCCTTCTGCACAGACAGTTTAACATCCATCATTGTGAGTGATTTTAACTAATGGGGGTACATATGGGAGCTGAAAAGTACCAGTTTTGTCAGATTTCAGCACTATGTCCAGCACATCATACCTTAGATTGGCTCCTATGGAAGCCTTTTCTCACACCTCCATAAGAACACAAATTGTATAAATTGGACACATCCAGTCATTGTAATTGATACAAAACAGTGTCAATGACAGCATCCTCTCTATGGTTAATAATTTGACAATTAGAAGAAAAATGTAAACATCCAATTTAGTTTCTAACTCAGGCCAAGTGAGTTTGTTCGCTAATTCCAACCAGGAAGTGCTGGGATTTACTCTCTCATGCATTTCACTCACCTAAACCTCGATGTTTCCAAAAGCATATTTGCTTTGGACATGGTGGGCATGAAACCCACCGCTGGCTGATGCTGATTCTCCCCCTGGCAAAAGCAGACTGTCCACTCATCTTTCTTTCTGTTCCACAGGCTCGCAGACTGAACGTTCATCCGTTTGACCTTGTCTGGAAGTTCTGCCATGGTTGGATTCACTCTGCTGTTGCCGGACTGAAAAGCAATTTAATTTTGATTGTCTTACAACAAATTCCTCAGTGAACTGAATTTGCTGCCTGTGAGATTATACGACTGTAGCAATTCTTGTGAGCCTTAATGAGCTTTTATGAGTGAAATGAGAGTAGCTCATAATCAAATCCTAACCCCACTGGCTGTGAGAGTTTACACAAATAAACCACATGTGTGAGATAGGGATTAAACACACACTAATGAAAATACTACACCCCTCAGAATTGGACTTTGTGGGTAAAACCGTACCTGTGACCTGCTGGAACCAGCTCATTTGTAACCACTGAGGTTGTAATTTATGAGAAATCTTAGATAGCTGTGAGAGCATTTCATGTTTCTTGTTTTGAGCTGGTACTGTAAATAGATTTGAAATTAATAGCACTTTGTCTCAATTGTGTCCACTTTAACATGACACAAATACAAAGTAATGGAATTCCGAATGATAGACTGAATATGTGTTTGATGACTTAGCTCCCAGTTCCTAAATTACACTGATAAAATATACTATCCATTAGGTTTTATTTAAAAAATTGAAAAAAAAATACTCAGGCTGTTAAGCTGCAGGCTTTTCTTTTTGAATGTGTTTTTTCTTTTAAAAAAAAGAAAAGGAAAAAAAACAGTGTACATACAGTTTGAAATATGTTCTAATTATTAACCAAATCACTTGTGAACAAAACATCCCCAGAAGTTCATAATGACTAGGCAATATCTACAAATGCTGGAGCAGAGTGCACCATACATGAGCAGCTTAGCATAAGAATGCCCGGAAAAGAAAGATTCAGCGTAGCTATTGTGTATCAGCTATGTTCAAAAGCGATTCATCCAGCAAAGCAGACAAACAGAGCCAAATTCTAAAAGAACAACTGCATCCCCATCCCTGTTCCACGGAGACTTTGATAATTTTCTGGGTTGTTTCAGTTGATCAGAAAGCAGAGAAAACAGCACATTATTTATGGCTTATGACAGATGCTGACATGACAGCGACTTCTAAAACACACACCGCAAAGAGATGTGGTGAAAAGATAAGAACCACAGAAATCACGAAACCAAGCATGTCTTGCCATTAAAAGGCTTTGGAGGACTCAATCTGAAAGGAAAGGACCCAAGTTCATATAGTGCCGAAACAGGATGGGTTTGCTACATTATTTTGCACAAATAGTGCAGAGTTAAATCTTTATATGGGCACACTGATGCCTTATATGACCTTTGAGAATGTGTTTCAGATTTTGATCACGTGGGAAGCTCCAAACCAATGAGATGAACCTACATACTTTCAAATGTAAAACATTTACAGGGTGTGCAGTAAAACACCTTCTGTCTCTCTTCTGTAGCACAGAAACGATTGATCCAGGCTCCCTGGCCTTAGAGGCTTCACGACCAACCAGCATTCACACTATTTCTCACTATCAGTTTGACTTAAAGTAAGCCATAATGCAGAAATAAACACCATAAAAATCAGCTTTGAAAGCAATTATGCAAATTGTTGTTGTCTTTATGATATCACTGAAGAAAAGCTTTGCTCCACTCCTCTTTATTCTATGTTGCTTAATTAAGATTTTGAAACATTTCTTTATCACAGCTCTCTTATTCTGCTCAACACAGCTTATTTGAGCCAATGCAACATCTTGATGTTATTTCCTATGTTATCATAAATATTTATGTTAAAAAAATGTCTATGATGATGAGAGGATGAAAACTTGTTGTGAACCTTTGTATCCATTTAGAATATCAATTTTAAAGCTAATATGCTAAAACATTAATCATGAAACCATCATGTTTAATAATAATGACTTCATTTAGAAATATTTAAAAATGCATTGCTTTTTGGACCCAAAGGTATTTCACTCTCACACTCTCATTCCTATCCGCCATCTTCACCATGTTGTGTGTTGGTTTAGACACATCCAGCTTTGATAGCTGGACTCATGGTCACGGCCGATTTCCAAATTATTTAGGTTTAACTGGAACTAAACATTTTGCCGCCCTACACCTCTTCCTGAAAACGGCATCTTCCACACTTTCTTACCCTGCCAAAAATATATCCTCTGAAATACTATGGTGCATTTCAGGGAGTCACAGAAAATGACAGCTGACCTGAAAGCCACTTTGAAATTTAATAAAAACGCGCACACGCATTCATCTTTTTTTAATTATATGTCTCTGAGTATACATGCCTGAGTACCGGTACACATGTGAAAAGAGTGTCGCAGGATGCTTTTATATGACTGAAATGATGTACAGCATTAAGAGCTGCTTCTATTGCAGCAGTTATTTGATAGTTTGATCATTTGTTAAAATCAGTTTAACACCAAGAATGATGCTCAACAGCATAAAAAATTATGTTTATTACGTTTTTTTGTGTCTAAGTGGATTTCTTTTGTTACACAACAGTAAATCGGCCCTTAAAAAAAGAGAAACATTGTCACAGTGAACAAGCATATCATTACAATTAGTATTCTTTCTGCACTTGGCAACAATTAGCATAATTAGCATACTTTTTCTCCATTGTTATATATTGTTGTGCTTTGTCTTTAATATTCTCCCCATTACTAAAGTGTTCCTCAACAATAATACAATGATATAAAAAACTCAATTGACAAAATGAGGGGGCCATGTTACTGAATAGCTTGTCACCAACAAAAGGCAAGAAACCTTGCTGTCATTTGCCCACACAAGCTGTCCTCCTCTGTAAAAGCACAACGCTGATCTGTGAGGACCCCGCTCACAATAAATGAGTTTCCGATAAGCCCGGTGGCCTCTCCTCCCCCACTGCGCCTCCACTAATCATTGCCTTGACTGTCATGGTGGTTGGTTTGGTGGACTGTGCGGAAGCCTGGTGAGAGGTCGTGTTGGATTAGAAAGCACCCTGTTTGATATAGGTTACTGCACTGTGCTACTAGCAGGGTGCTGGGATGTGGGGGTGGAGCACGCACACACAATTACACAAGCACACACTGCAGTCACACCTGTGGGAAAGGATGCCTTCCTTACATCTAATGTCTGGGTACCATCGATACGTTACTTGTATTAAAATGCTTTCATCATCACTGCCAGCATAAGAATTATTAGTGTCTGTACAGTTAGGATGGCATAAACATTTATTCAAACTAAAGCACATAGAAAGAGTGCACCTGTCTTTTAGCATGTAGAATCCATCCACGTCCTCAGTGTCATTACAACAGACTCATTTATAGACTACCTGACATCACTTGCTCCTCTCCGGAGAGAAGACTTTGTCATGATATAAATGCGGCCATCGGGGGGCACTGCAATGTAAAATCTCCATAAATTGAGACTGAGTCAGAGATGAGATGAGTGCTCAGATCGGTCAAAACTAACCGGCACTTAATTTGTTTTCAACGATCTGTGACACTCACATTTCCTTCGATGACTCATGTTTCAGCTGCGATCATATAAGCTTTTCTCCCTGTGAAGTCTGGCTTTCGTTTGACTCCGTTTCTGTGTCACAGAGTGATTATTAGTGTCAGACAAAGAAATTCTCAGCAGTGTCTGTAACCATGGCAGCCAGAGGGAGAAAAAAAAAAACAGGTCTTGTTTTCTCATTTTAAAGCAACCAATGAGAAAATGAAAGCTCACAGTATTGACAATTATGTCCACCTTTATACCAGCAGCAGGAGGCTAAATGTCATTTTTAAAATCATGACATGAGGTCAACAACTTTCTGGCTTCATTGAGCCAAAAATGGATTTAATATGTGAAGTCTCACAATTACTATCAGGGAACATTTGCTCAGCAGGTTTGCAAGAATAATTTGGTGAATATGGAGAACAACATGTGGACAGAAGACAGGTGAGAATCAACAGAAAAGGGAAAAACTTCCCCCACATGGCTCCTTTCACCCTGATAAAAACACAACAGGAAGCGTTGAGTCTTTGTGTTCATTTTTAATCACATCAAATGGTGAAAAGTCATTTGATATTTCTTTGTAAATTTCACAAACACACGGTCACGGCTCAGTAGTGACCCATTTTCACAGGCTACAGGTGGGAAGTATCAAGTGTAAAATTTGTAGGAGTGGCAGTGTTATGTCACCATCTGAACAGGAACAAGAGTGTTTCACATATCCACCTTCTTTTCTTCTTCTTTTTGAGAGCAAATCATAACCATAATGAAATTCAATAAATATCATATGCATTTAGATTAATATAACTTTCTATTCATGCAATATTTTCAACATGCAAGTTTATTACAGTACTAGACTTTGCATTGCATTAAAGCTCAAATAAAATACTTTTAACTTATTGCACTCGCAAGCACACCCCCACTGGGCATTGGCAAACATTTTAATAGCTATTTACAAATGCTCTTCAATATATCTGCGTTTCTTCAGCTCTGTTCTCACACAATCGATTTCCGTGGATTTGTTTACACACCATCCAGCCTAACAGCTTTATTCCAACAGTCCTGTATTTTCCTCTCTAGATCCACTATCAATACACATATAAATATGCTATTTATTCATTTTTTGTAAAAATAAGAAACAGTATATTTTAGTCAGTGTTTGAGATACAAATTGTATTTTTTATGTGCACATTAATGAATGATAATGCATAGTGCTTTTGCTTGTTTCAGCAAAGTTCTTATGTCTCACTTTAAAACTGATGACTTAGTAGGAAATCTGACGTGATCATGAAGGTGGAGTGAAGGCGTGATAGTACAAGATAATCACAAGTATATGGACCAGTAAATCACATTAAAGAAGAGGAAGGAGAAAGGGAAAAGGGCCCTGGAGTACAGGTCAACTCTTTTGGCAGCAGAGGGGATGACTGGTTTTGGAGGAGGTGGTTTTTTGTTGTTCTTTGACTGGGATTTGCCAAGACCAGGGCCAGTATCAATGGGCTTACCGTAGCAGTCAAAATTTGACAGCTCAAAGTCCCTTGGGAGAGAACCCACAATGCTGAAGTCGTTGGTCCTCAGGTCCGATTTAGAGGTGCACACCTTCTTGCAGCGGGTCTCAGCAACCTGAGAGCCAGAGGGATATGAATAATAGATACATATGAACATATATGCATCCAGAATTAGAGCATAACTTCAAAGAAAAGTACATTTGTATCTGTGAAATGTATGCAATATTCAGATCTGATATTTTGAATGTGCTTCTGCCAAACCCTGAGGCAGAATTCAAAGCAAAATGCTTTACACATTTCTTAAAATTTTAGTCTGTTTTGATAAAACTCACTTTAGCGGGCTGTGCTATGTGCGCAGTAAAACACTCAACAGCCAAGAACTGAACTGAACTGGAACGGTTCACATTTCAAACAATTGAAGTAGCCGTGATAGGACAACACATGAGGTTTGAACTATTCTGGATGTGTCAGGAGGTAACACATCTGCAGCTGCACATGAACTCAGTCTGCCCTCTCTGTGCTCACGGCTATCTGCCATTAACCTCTCTTTGTCAGCTTCTTCTGCCACTCTCCACTTGTTCGGTAGCTGCCTCAAGTATTTTCTGATCCCCCTCAGGACACTAACTGTCAGACGTTTGCTTAATTCCTCACTCTATGGTTTACATACCAGACACATTTTCTCCTTTTGGTGATTGTGTTTCATGCCCCTTTTTAATAATAATGTTGTCTTGCTTCTCCTTTTGACAGCTGCCTGCTCCTTTGTTGGTTTGCTTCTTTAATCTATTAACAGTTTCTGATTTGTTATTTGGGAACTGATCGGGAAATTCCAATTTCAATGTAAAACATTGAAACCTGCTTTCTGCGTCTTTGAAAAGCTATTTACACAAAGTTCAGAAACAGAAGATTATGGATTACTTTGATTTATGTGCAACTCACAAAATTCCAAAGACAAATGAGTCTTTTAAAATACAATGTATATAGTCAGTACCAATAAGCTTAGACTATGAGGATTATACAACACCTATAATGATAATTATTGGTGTTCTTCCAATAGATTTCTTTCTGTGGCTAAAATCCTGCAAATTATTATGTAAAAGCTGATCTGACACTACCATTTTTCTACAGTCTTTATTTGGCAGGTGATAGAATGCCCCACTTCCTTTCACAAACATTTGACACCTTATACAGGTTCTATTTGCATGCACTAGTAATGACATAACATCTTAAATGCATATGGGCTTCGTCATAAATGAAAAAAAATAAAAATAATTCAATTAGACTCTTTAAGCTTGTTCCAGTCGACTGGAAACAGACAACACTTCGCTGGAGCCGTTTGATCCTGAAGTTGGACAGAACTCATGCTGATAAATCAAACCTACTGTTATTTTAAGAGAACAAAGATGCTTGGAGCAAAAATTAGATGCTCTTTGTTCTCTATAACGTTGCCTAATATGGTTGCTCTCGCACTCGAGGGGTCTTGTAACCCTTCTATACCCTGTGCATGCCATCACAACCTGTGGTTATACAAACAACCTGCTGGCTGATTTAGTTCCAGGTCATCTGAGAAATCCCTTTCATCGACTTCTCCGAAGGCCCGTGGAGTGAACGGGATCTAATCAGACTATGGATGCTTACTCACTGAAGTCATTAGGCTCATTAAAGCTTCATTATTCTGATTTGGTTTTGACAAGAAAACCCATTAAACCCGAGTGCAATAATGTAATCCTCTCAAACCAAATGTGGTCCGGACATACACGGACTGAGGAGTAAATTAATTTTAATTAGGCATACAATTGGAAGACCAACACATTCTGCATTCTCAATTCTCAAAGCGTACAATTGTCAGTTTTTTGTTTAGCCTGACTTAGCACTCGATGCACGTTCTATGGACGATACATAGATTTTTATTACTGGATTTCCCTGTTTCACTGTGCGCTACTGAGAGTTGAAGAAAACATAGAATCATGTGTCTGATCTTCAGCATCCCGAAAGTTATTTTACTCCATTTATCAATGTGTATCATTTTCCCATAAATATGTGTAGGCTTATCTATGTAATGGGGGTCCTAGTAGAGACCTTCTCTACACCACCACTTTCTCTAGCTCTTTTAAAGAGGGACTGCAGGTTGTTAAGGTTTTTGGTCTTGAACAAACTTTAAAAAGATATTTGAGGTTAAACCGCTAATGGGATTTCTTGGTGTTACCGCCACGCTTCATCTCATCTTGTAATTATCTTATAATTTTAGTTTATAGTTTTCATTATCAGGGCTGTGATGGCTGCAGAGATTAACTACTCCTACAAAGTTATTGAGCAGTTGGCTACACCAGATCTCCACTGTTTAAATACAGGCAAAGTACTTAGCTGCAGTAGCTAGCTATGTTTCCTTTCCAATGCACAACCACAAGGATGACTACTGATTTATAGAAGATAAAGTGCAAGTTCTTTCTCATCTTTACAAGGGTAAGGCGTGGGTAATTGGCCTCTTTTAGACTATGACAGTGTCAATTTATATAAGAAACAAGAAGGGATAAGGCTGATAGATTTAAATAACCATACTGGGACTGAACTGAAAGGCTTTATTTCTTAATTTCGAGAGTCTGAAAATAAGGTGGAATGTGCTTATGTGGTAGTAAAAAAAAAAAAAGCACATGCATCACAGAGACACACACATGCGAGGTAGGAAACCAGCTTCACTGACATGTAAGGTGCTGACATGAAGCGGAGTCCCTCCGGTGCCATTGACTGTGTTGTTCCTGGCAGCGGGGCTCTTTCCAGCAGCCTTCTCTTTGGATGCTATCTTGGCCTTCTCCGCCTCGATGCGCTTGGGGCTGTTAAGCATCACTTGAACAACAGCGTACTCCACAAGCGAGGCAAAACCAAATAGCAGGCAAGCAATGAGCCAGATGTCGATGGCCTTGACGTAGGACACTTTGGGCAGCTCTGAAGCTAAGGAGGTGCACTCAGAGGACAGAGAGAGCACTGAGAGGATGCCTGAACATGAGGGAAGCACAAGTAACTTTGTCAAACAACAAAATGTGTGAAAGTTAACTATAACTATACGTTTTTGAAGATATACTATTGTTAATGCAATATCAATACTTCAATATTAATTCAGTATCCATTTATAGCAACATTTATCAGCCCAAAAAAAAAAACGTTCAACTCACATTTCATTCTTTTTTTTAGCATCCAAACATTTTGATGAAAAACAAATTGATATATGAGAACATTTTTATGTGTGTTGCATTTTAGCTTGTAATCTAATGAAGTTTTACTATGGACTCTTGATATAGATATGGTCTTTTAAAAGCTCATTGTTTATTTAAAAATTTGAAAAACATCAGAATGATCGACTAATTAGCAAGAAATAAATTACAAATTTTTCGTGCTCTGAAATACAAAAGAGTTCCTGGGATCGTATCTGTAGTTAGGACTCGTAAATGGATCTCTGTTTTTTTTTTGCAAAGAGAAATTATCATTTGTGGTGAAAACAACAGCTGTTTGTACGCATAGCTTCATTTTAGAAGAAAACATGGATAAAGCACAGTGTACTTGTGTCTGCTTTAAAGTTAAATAAACACATAAATGCATTTATTCACACACATTTACACACAGCTGAGTGATGACTGACCTGGACTGATCTCATTTACAGAGAAGGCTTCCAGGAGGATTGGGGGTGATGATGGAATGAAAGTGATGATAAACAACTGGGGTGAGGATGGAGAAAAGGAGGCAACAGATGACTGAAGTGGGATAACAATGGATTATCTTATCCCTGTAGTCCTTCACACACATACAGCAGAAACAGTGTGATAGGGGAGGTGACACTGACATATTACACCTGGGCTGAATTATGGAGGACAAGAAAATAAAAAAAAAGAATATTTTATACAGTTAGAACTATACTAAAAAAATTGGATTTCGTAATAACATGATTATTTCAACAAATGTTTTTACTGAAATATATATAAATATTGTTTTATAATGCAGTTTAACACATTGTATCTTTGTTCGCATTTGGGGAGGTTTTCAATTTGTGGTTTAAAGACATGATTATTTAATTTCTGTTTGGTCAAAGAGAATCTAATTACTTAAAAAAAACAGAGATTTGAGCTATTTCAGATTAGAAAACAATGAATATCCGATGGTAAGAATGCGATTTCCAATTAACAAATTCATGAGATTACTGTGTTGTCTGATTATTTTGACCCAAGTTACATCTCAGTTACTTGTCTGAATGCATGCATACAGTAACTGCCATTGAATATGGTCTTAAAACATCGGCACAAAGTTTTGTGCATTAAGATTTAGACAAGGCACTTTCAGTGATTCTTTGCTTCTGGCATCACATCAGCAGGTCCCATCTGTCCATTACAGTTGTGTTCAATGATATAGCACAAACTCTGGACATGGTGCCGCCCTTGACAGATAAAATCCTTCATGGTGTCAAAGTGATTAATGAAGTTGAGATGTAGTTAATTGGGGCCACAAGCTTTGTGATCAATAAAAAACATCCAAATCTTTTAGAGTGGTTTCTGTTTATTGCTTTCAGTATTTTACCTACTTCAGTTTCACATTAATCTTTTTAAAGAGTAATGTTAGCCTCTGATTATCACAGCATCAATGCAACAATAAACTCCCTTTTTAAAATGTACTTTAACGTTTAATCGTGCAGTTCCAGCTGACTGGATGACAACAGGTAATTTATGTACTGGTGGACACATGGAACACGGTGTTAGTGAAACGATCCATACCCAAAGGTACTCTGGCGGCACTCGCGTCCGGGTTGATCCAAAAGGACAGCCAGGAAAGAACCACGATAAGCAGGGTGGGGGCATAAACACCCATCATGTAGAATCCAACCTGTCGCCTTAGGGTGAAGATAACCTCCACACAAGTGTAGTATCCTGTATGTGGACGGAAGGAGAAAATGTTCAGATAGCACAATGAATTGACTGAAATAGTACAAATAAATACACAAAGATACGTGAATAAAACACGTGCTGTACCAAAGCAATGAAGCAATGAGTACAAATTACACAAAGGCATCATCCTGTGAGAATTGTTCTCTGTAGAGGATGATCTTATTGGTAGTTTAAGAGTATCCTTGCTAATCGATATGCATTTTATTCCAATATGGTGTGATAAAAGTGTATTTAATAAAAAGCATCCAGCTCAGAAACTAACCCAGAGAAGTTAAGAGAACCAGTTCCTGAATGATTTTCACTTTTAAAGCCAGAGATTTAAAATAGCAGTTAAGTTCAATCCTGTCTCAAATGTGCCTCCTTTTGCCAAAGGACACAGCAAAGTACAACTGGCTGGACCATTAGGATAGAGAAAGTAGAGACTTGAAATCATTTTGCTGAGTTTGAAACATCTCTGAGGACAAAAGCAAACACCTTATAGACCTCTGTCCACAGCTCATATTGTGCAAACTGTGAGGAAGGCCTTCACTACCCGACGAAAAATGTCAGTTTTTCAAAGATAGGATACCTCTTATTGCCGTTTTCTGGTTAGTAGTGCAATCTTAAGCAGATCAGTACATTGCTCTTATCATATATTTGCACGTTTTTAGAATCAATTTCTTTTGAAAACACAGGCTTTGTTGATAGGAAGAAATAACCACCCATAAACATCTCTCGTAATAGCAGCATCAGTGATGTGTGTCTTCTTTGGTTTGGATTGTTTGTACAGTCGGTTGTAGAGAGTCTGTTTATGTAGCCTTAATACACAAACTGAATATATTTTAGATCTATACTGCAAAAAGGGCTGCCTGCTTCCCGGTACAGGCTTAAACCAGTCATAAACAGGGGTGATATTTGTGTCTAGCCAGGTAACCATGGCAACCTGTAAAAAGCCTGACTCATAGCCAGCAGTGTGCATCCCAAGTGGGAGGAAAGTGAGGTCATACCTGCTCTGTTGGCTAGGAGTTTCCTCAATTCAGAGCAAATCTGACCTACATAGGTCTAAAACTGCATTTGGCCCAGTACCAGAAGCTTGAAATTACTTATTTAGTTTCATTTATCATTTTAAGCAATGCTAACATCCTGGGAGTGTACACAGAGAGAAAAGTTGCACATGAGTTTAGAAATGTATAGTTATCTTTTTATCTGTTATTTCAAGCTGGACTTGTTCTATAAAAGCACAATGTTTAAAAAAATTGCAATGAAAATAGAATTTCCTTGGAAACATGGGTGTAGTGTATCCATCACCTGAACTACAGAACAATCACGTCAATAGAATTTCCTTAATTTGTGTTTATCATGCTTCCATGCAGCTAAGCAGAAAGATGACCAAAAGCGTGCCCACTATTTCCAACTTATCAATAACATCAGTAACAATAAGGCTGCTTACCAAGCAACCGGCTAGATTTTTGCAAACATCGATCTGCTTTGCAAATATTTGAGGGTGGAAATGCATTCATGACATTTGTTGGATTTGACGGAAAAATTGAAGGTAAATATAGATTTTGTTGGTTTAGATAAAAAGTCAACATTGAGATATTCCTTATCACCCCTAAATGTAAGACCAGACCCAGGATTCAGGTACAAAACAGGGACTTCTCTACAACCCTATGAACCTGTTAAATACAGCTTTATCAGTCTGGTGCATTTCATTCTTTCCATTGGGCCACATTAATCCATGTTCCACTTACACTAAAGGAGGGATTGACTGGCTGTGTGAAACTGCCTTTAAAACACCTTTTCTCCTCCTGATATTCTCTCTCAGTGATGCACATGCTCAGGTAAGGTAGTATGTAACCTGCTGAATTGAACATTAGCTTTCCCTGAAGTTACGGCAACTTAAACTAGATGCACTGCCTTGCTACAGGGAATGTATGTAGATAGTGATATTGATAATGCATAAAAAGCCAATACTGCATGGGCCAGATTTGCAGCCACATCTGAATTACTCTGCTGGTACTGCAGCTATTACAAAACAGATTAGAAAATTGATTTGTCCATGGGCATTTATTACCAACAATATCAGCCCCTGCTCTTCCCAGGGTATTTAATAATTCATTTTTTTCAAAGCTTTTAGCGTTACTGAATTATGCACTGTTTTTTTTATTTGTTACTTCGACTCATTCACTGAAGGATGTGAAATATAAACTGTAAAAGGCCATTCTTGAGCAATGTGCATCCATGAATAAAAGAAAGGTATAGGTCAAATGGCATAGAGCCACAGCAGTTTGGAGCTTAGGACTCATTTCTTTGTTCTCAGTTTTCTTTTGATTTTTTAGTCTTTCCTCTTGGTTAGTTTTTGGAATGGAAAGTATCTTTTTAGGTTTGCATGAAAGGATTTTGCTTTAGTTGAAACAGTCCAAATTAAAGAAATATAGTTTTACTGTAGCCAGATGCAGACATCAAGGGGAGGCCAGAAGGATAGAATGACTGTTTGTTTTGTATGTTTACTTTCTAAAAAGAAAAAGAAAAGCGTACTGTCATTTTATAGTATGAGATGGTACCTGTTCCTTCATAGAATTTGGTGCAGTTTCCATAATCGATATCTTCCTGCCTGATATCAAACTGCGGCAGAGCTATAGCGTCCATTTGCACGGGGTCTCCTGTCTGCCACATGAACCGCAGGTCATCTGTGGTGTATCCGACTGGAAAACAGCCACAAAGAGCATTCAAAAGTCACATCTGCATAAACATAAACTCATATCCATGCACAGGTCTAAAAAACGGGGGATTTTATGGAAAACTATACATCTTAGCAGTCAGATATGACAATAGATAGCAAAGTCTTCAAATCACTCAATTTGAAGTACCTTGTAAATTAAATTGCAATGAAACTCTCACAAAAAGCCACAAAATATAATGATTTATTTTTGTTTTTAGGAGATTGTAAAGTAAATCAACTTCTAAAAACAAGGAATCATTGTCAAACAACTTAATAAAAAAATCCAAAAAGCTATCTTAATTTTTTCTGTATCTCTCAAGTACCAACAAGCAAACAAGTAAACTTAAATTAAATAGAAAAATAGTGCCTTAAGGAGGCATCATATTAAGAGAACTCACAACTTTCCAGTTGCATTTTACACCTTTGTGTGTCCATTGGAAACAAGGTGAGATCCAGTGGACAAGAAAGGGTGACGGATAACCTGAAAGAGGAAGAAGAAGACATAGCTGTTGTTTTGCTTGTTTTTTTAAAGTAAATTTTCTCAAACATTATTTGCCAGAAAAAAAGTAATCTTGAGATTTGCCTGGATTTAAAGGATTAGTCAGATGTCTCTTTTTTGGGAATGGTGCATTTGCACTGGATAACCAAGACACTTCCCTCAACATACACACATCTGGGATTATACAGAGATGACTGAGGCCCAACATAGTGTTTTGTGCACTGCAGCTTGAATTATTGCTTCATCAAATGCTGCGCGTAGCAGCATTCATATTATTGTTAGATATTTCAGACTTTGAACCTAAAAATTCTGTAATCACTGGAAAAGAAGCCCTTTATATAAAAGCTTACCCAAACAGAAAGAAACACATCACACGGACGTAGCATAGTTCCAACGATTTTAGAACACAATGACCATTGTTTTGTTAAAGACGTATTGTCAGACACAAAAATCAGAAGAGTACAACCATGTTGGTTTTCTGGGATGAAATATTTTCAGCACATTGATGTCAGTCTTTAAAAAAAAAAAAAAGTGGGCCATTTTGCCCCAACTATCTTTGACCAGTTGTAATGTGTGAAGCTCTAAACAACTGTGTATTATCCCAAAAGTCCTCACCCATCAGTCTTAACTCCAGAAACCTTTTATTCAATGAACACATACAACAGATGTCTGATTATGTGATATCAACAGGTTTGTACTTGATGACAAAACTTTGAGTAATAGCTGAATATGAGGTGCGCATTTAAAAAAAGCTAAATTTAATAGCACGGTGAGCCATATTTTAATATAAAACCATGCCTTCTTTACATTTTGTTTTTCGCAATCATGAACTGCAAAACACAAACAAAGAACTCAACTAATATTTTTTGAAGAAAAGGTAAAGCACTACCTCATACTGATGAGGACGTCTCCATTACGGAAGATGAAGAGCAGAATGTTCTCCTGGGTCACATCGTGAAAGTTGGCACTCTTCTCGTTAGCAAAGAAAAGGTCAGGTTTCCAAAGACATTTAAACATCTTGGGATCAACGGTGAGCGAATCTGACTTGAAGTCATCTGGGAGCCTCAGCCTGGGGTCATTCCAGCGCTGCCGCAGGAAGATGTTGACTCTGTAATCCTGTCATGTTCAACAGCAGACGAGCACAAACATGCATGGTTCAGTTCCATGTCAACAGAAGAGAGTCGCTTTCAAACGGATTATTGGAAAGATACATCTGTCAGTGGAATAAAATCAGGTATTTGCTCCAAGTTGTGCAAGATAAAAGTGAGTCAAAATATCCTTGGATTTGTTGACTTTAAATATTTTATGAATATCAAAAACATGTGTTTGAACAATGGAATCGTGGCAAAAATCTGAAACATATGAAATATCTGGAAACATTACAGTTTGCAGAACTTCCATATCTAACTAATGTATAGTCCTCTGTTGTTTTAGGCTTTAGAAAAAAATAATCAGGGTTATATTTTTCCAATTTCTAAATTTCTTAACTATAGAAACTAAGTGCCATTTTACAACCGTGGGTCAAACACGCAGCTTAACATGTAGGGAGCTGCACAGTCTGAGGGTCAAAAGTTATCATCACAGCAACAGCACATACCCCATTAGTGAGCTTATTAGTGAAATGTCTACATTCTTTCTGGTGGGAAAGTATCACTTTGCTGTTCTGTGTCCAGCTGGAATATTCATTTTCAAAGTGAAGATGGATGATGTGTCAAATATGTCAAAAAGCTGGCAAAATTCCAGCTTTTTGTGGGAGTATTTTCTTTGTGTTTTGTTGGAATGTGGTAAAAATAAACTATCAAACAGTCTTTCACTCTTTCCCCCTGTTTGTTATTGCAAAGATGCCTTTCAAAAGATTTGTTCGGCTTCAAAGTTTTCCATTTAAACAACAAATCTTTTTCAAGAGTCACCAACATCCAGTGGATTGTAAAGCATATTTGTGTGAGGAAGTAGAAGGTCAGAGTGTTAGATATGGATATTTTTTAGGGTTAATATCATTGTGAGAGTATACTGTATAGGATTTGTGTCAAAAAGACCCCAGTACAATCCATAATAACTAATGTATTTATCATAGAATTGCAATGAAAAATAATTAAACTGGGCTGAATAAATGTATCAAATATAAACTCTGCAGAAAGGAAATGACCCATCACATAAGAGGCAATATTTAATTCACCTTAAAACATCTTTATGGCATTATATGTGAAAAAATGTGAGCTAAAAAATGTATATGAAGTATTGAATGTTTAATTCTCATATACCAATCCTATGCAAAACACTTTCATTCCAATGTTTTCTGGCAGGAAGACGATTCCAGTGGTTTCCTGACATATGCAAATGTTCGAGTATTTTGCATGAACACCGTTATGTGGATGAGTTTTCTTGTTATCTATTTAAACACATGCATCTGTTTATGGGCCTTGTATTGTATTTTTAGACCTGACAGAAAATACACGGCACACTATGACAAAACAGCCAAGTTTGTCATTGGTCTTTTTCATGGATTAAACTGAAGTAGTGGGTAAAAATGTGTCTTGGGGATTCTGGAGTTTTGGACTTTGGTTTTGTTAGTTTTTTTACTGTTTTTTTTTGTGTTTATTTCTTCACTGTTTTGTCCAAATAAAAACTGATGTTTAAAAAAGATGCTTTGGGAACTAATGCTTATGGCTACTTTTTAAGATTAAAGAAAATTAGAACCAATAACAAATGATGTCTGGTGCAAAAATTTTGCGGAATATAGTGTAAATGTAAAATCAGAAATACACACAGATGAATCCACATTTGGTGTTAAATTCAGGAAGCAAACTGTTCCATGTCATCTAGTTTGCTGATATGCTCTTGTGTACACATTAAGAATAAACAACTAATAAAAAAACATTTTTTACTGTACGTGGATGTCTAAGGTTATTTCTAAATTAAGCAGGAATCAAAACAAAGCATTAATTTGCTCTTTAATTACAAAATACTTTGGAGAAGGAACTCTGTGGTCTAATTGTTATATGCAAGCTGACATTTTTACCCAGTCTAATTTTAGAATGCCATCTATCTCATCGTCTTGACAGCACAAACAGCCACTGCTTGCTCTTTTCTGTCTGACTGAGATGCGAGCCAAATCCCATACGATGGCCTTTCTCAACACCAGACAGGGGCATAAATAGTCGCTCTGGCTAACTATCAACCTGCCAGTGCAACATTCGATTGCGGGGAGATTTAAGACAACTGTGCGTTGTAATCACCAAGAAAAACTCAAGCTATGAACCAACAACAACAGCGGGTGCAATTTATTCCATCTCATATTATCAAATTAGCATTGAAATCAACATCAAATTATCTGCTGAGCTCTTCAATCATAATACTAAAATAAAAGTATACGTATTAAATACTATGCAAGTTTACTGGTGTTTGGCTGAGTAAGATGTTAAGGAAGGGACGCGTTTAATTTGATCAGGTATCCCATAGTGTGATACATTTAAGGAGAAAGGTGACACATATAAAAAATGGCTGTGTAAGAGCTGTGTATATCTCACTTTCTTTTACTTGACTTTTTTTATTTGCTTCTGTGATATTTTGTCTATTTATAACCTTTGGCGTTCTTTTTTAAGTCTATTTGCGCTCTTCCTGTCTAAATCTTTGTCAGCCTCATTGCTCTTCTAATTATGTCTCCCATAATTTCTCCTCTATACTCAGTCTGTTCTTAGCTTCAGTCTCCAACAGCCTGTTTATGTTTTTACTTCTCCAGTTCATCTCAATTAGACAATAATGAAAAGTACCTGTGGGTCTGGGAGTAACTTCTATGATAATTGTTAGCCTTATAAAGCTATACATTTATCCCTTCAATGAAAATCTGATTTTTCTCATAATAAATCACCTTTACAACCTGTCAAATATGCCACAAGACAGAGATTTGAGTTAAACCTTTGTATAGTGATGGCTTTGACAATATTTTCTTGTATGACTAGATCGAAAAAATTGTCTTCCCTTCAGCACTTTTATATTAAAAAGGCAAACAAAACACAGGTAAGGCTTTTTTTAACAGTCCCTAATTAGCAAAGTCGTCTTTATTGTTTCACGAGTGATCAAATGTCGACACGGCATCGTCCTTGAATTTAATATGGTTATTAGCATTCAAATTGCACTTCTTTATCAGCAGTTAAGGCATCAGCTTAACGAGGCATACAAATGGGAAAGTGTTCATACTTATTCACAGCTACATGTTGTGATGCCCTCCAGGAAATATTACCATCCATTTCCCCCAAAACTTGCAAGTGTGAGCGGTTTTCACCTTCCAAAAACTGCTTCTGATTAGCTAAAGCACAATCGGGAAGGAGGTGAGATCTTACCATAGTTGTTTCCTGGATCGAGCCAAAGCTGTTGATGAAAATGTTCACTCTGTCCTCCACAGGAATTCCTGGTTTGAGGAGGATGAGAGAAAAATATATACTTCATAATGAATGCAAGATGCATTTTTACTTTGCCTATGTGACTTAAACCCCAGTGTTTTTTATTTCACAGTAACTCTTCTGATATTCTATAAAAACACATTTTCATTTTATCTTACTGTAGCTGGTGAGATGCTCAACAAAACCAAAATCCCTTTTAATTAGCATCACATCTACTTGCCAAAATACTGTCAGACATCTCGCCTCACTTGGCCTTTTACATAAACTAATAAAATCCTCCATGAAAAGAGAACTCACCCTGCTTTAAATAAATAATTTGCTTTGTGGAGTTGACTGAATGCCTCAGTGCTCTTAGGAAAACTCTGCCATTGCTGAAATAATGCACCTAATGTGGGAGTGGCACACGGCCCATATCTTCTTTGCATGAGTTCCGCCATGTAAATAATTAATATTCATAAGAGCTTTTGGCCTAAACTTGAAAGTCTCTTTTTGGGCCTTTAAAAGCAGCTCCCCAGTTCATAGACATTGGCAACACAATGCACAAGGCAGAGCTTAGAAGTGAATTTGGGAGATTATGACATGGATGTTAATGGACAGGGAGCTTTCAGCCCACCCTAAAATCAAGAACAGATGTTTGGCTGCTGGACCGGTAACAGGCAGTCAGGGCGGGAATGGATCTGCTCACTACACATCAAACACGAGGTTCCAGATACAGTTTTGGCTGCCAAGTGCCATGGGCTGGAATCTATCTGCAGATCCACCTGAAGACTGCTAAAACTATCTAATCAGACAGACCACCAGTAATCTCTGCTATTTCTCGGCTGTTTCTGTGAGACTCTAGCATGGTACATCTGTCTGTGACACGTGGTTTCAACACACTATGAACAGAGACTGACTTCCTGGACAGTGAATAATAAAACAATAGAACAATATATATAAATATAAAACAATATAAAAAGTTGTTGATTTTTTGGATTTTGCTTAATGACGGTTGATTTAGTGAAATATCCACTTACACTTTTCTGTTGTGGCAAAAGCGCTGCCTTCAAATCAAACACCGTAAGTCAGGGATTGGTTTTAAATGAAAATAAAAATCACTCTAAAGAAGTTATCTAAACGTCTGACTGAGGAATGTTTTCCCGGCGCTTGTTTTGATGACGTCAGAGCTTGTGGGAATATGCTCGTAGCACAAATGCAATTTTTTGGGCTTATAGGTGCATGAAATAAAGGCAGCTAATCTAAATTCATAGACATAGACAAGAAAGGATTTTGATGTGACAGTTACATTTGTATTCAGATTTGGTCAAATGCTACTCAATCCCTGCTAAAGATAAAAGCATCTTATTAGTATGAATTAGGATGTGTACTTAAAATATTAAACAAACAGAGGTTGACAAAAACCTTCCTTGGCTTTTTCCCCATGTTTCAGTGATGCAACTTGTAAAATAAATTGATTTTGACCTATTTTAATTTTTAAAATTGCATTATTTAACACATAAACAACTCCACATGCTCGATAGCCACTGATAGATTTTCCATCCTATTGATCCTGAAGGAAATTGTGGAAAGTTTGTTTTTGCAGAGTTTTAAATCTGTGTCATATAAATGTGATGACTGCAACATTACATAAAATGTTTTTTCCATCAGTCATTCTGTCCCTGCTGGCATTTATCAACAACGTCTAGCCAAGAGCATCGTCTGTAAGAATATGCATATGGTGGAACATAACAGACAATTTTATATCTGCACATTTCCGCGATCCTTATCTAGCACGGAATCCAAATGAAGGAATCTAGCGATACATATTTTTAATTAGTGTGACGGAAATTCAGCTAAAACGTGAAATAAAAAGGGAGATAAAGAGGGCAGGAGACTTGCCTTTGAAGTTGGGCCTTATTCTGGGATCGTAGCTGATCAGTAACCTGTTCAAGATGTTACTGGTTGAATTTGCAGGGACTCGAGCCAGATCTTCAGACGACAGCTGTCTGCAAACAAAGGAGACAAAGAGGGAACTTCAGCAGTTCAAATTCCTGACAGTTGAACAACACAGATGCACTCCCTTGTAGCTGCTCTGTGTACTCTTTGATTAAACTACGAGCAGAGAGAGCTACCACTATGGGATTAAAAGGGCTTTTAAGACTTGGACCACCCAGCAAATGTTCGGGTAAAGCGATGTTTTTAAATGAAATGCACTGTTAGTCTGATCTGTTTCCAAATCATCAACGTGAAAGATGACAAAGCCCTGATAGCATTTTGCCCTTTTTTGAATAATCAAAGAAAACATTTGCACACTTGAATGAAATCACTGCGCTTATGATTAACTTATACATACAAAACTATATATTTTTTCAAATAAAGAGCTTTTTGTCTCCAATCACACATGGATGAGCAGATCAAGGCACTGTAGTTGCTCAGTGTTTTGCCCAAGGACACTATGACATGTGGTGGGGCTGGGACAGAACCACACATCTCTGTGACTGGAGAACAACCGCACAACCACCTGAGTCATGAGCATCCATCTCTGAGCCATTTCTCTTTATTCAGCTCAGGGTTAAAGGGGATATTGGATCTTATCTCAGCAAACTTTAGGTTAGAGGCAGCGTACACCTTTCACAGAAGAAAAGGGACGCGATCACAAAAGAGCCTCACCTTTGCCAAATTAGAGTGGCCTTTAGCCCGGTGAATGTCTTTGAACCAGAAAACCAAAGGCACAGACGACAATTCACTGTGATTCATAATATATATATATATATACACTACCCCAAGACTAAAGCATGCACTGTGCACATTTTAAAGAGTGTACATATCCTATTAGCTCGTGTATTGTTGCACTGTAATTCTGCTTTCTGAATCACTGCTATAAAAAGACAGCAAAACACAACGGTCTGTTGAAAATTACCACCGTTCACAGACATTCAGGCAAACACCGCCTAATTCCTGAGGCTGACTAATAAAAAAAACAATGGGACAGAGACCAGGAGAGGGGAGGACAGGATCCGGCGGGAGAAACAGGAGAAACATAAAGCCTTCTCATGGGTGGCAACAAATTCTCCCGACAAAGAATTTCCCCCTCTCAAAGCACTTTACATAGCATTATGTAAACCTTATCACGCACATGAGGATGAGTTGAAGTGAGCTGGAGTAAGTGCTGTTCAGGGTGTATATGTTCTGTGGTTTGCCTGATCAAAGTGAAATGCAAAATTCCCACCCACAAAACCCTTTTTCTTCCTTCTCTTTTAACCGACTTTCCTGACAACCTCAAGCACAAGGGCTTAACTGGAACTAAGTGGTTTCCTTGATTCACAAAGGCATCTGAGTATTAAACATGAAATATGTCACGGAGCTCGCAGTTGCCAATACCACATCAAGCAGGTTATTTCTCATATCGAGAAGTTTCATCATCCAACCATTTGTTACCATTTTAGGAAGTAGATGGGGCAGTTCTTCAATATGTAGAAAAGAATAACCCTCTAAGGCATGACATGAATCGTTTACCCCGTTCTGATATGTGACATGTGCAGCATGTGCTCCTCTCACAAAACGCATGGAATTCTCATTTCATAGCTCACACATCCCAGGGGAATGTAATGAAAACATAAGCAGAACCTAGCAGTCAATAAAGCCTGAAAAGTCACAGTCATGTTTTAAAATCAGGCAAAAATACCACCATGATCCATACATGGGGAAAGGTTAAACTGGTATAGGAATTATATTAGTCTGTGCTGTCATAATTTACTAATAAATTCTAACTTAAGTTTTATACAGTCTCAGTTTGCCACATTGTGTACCTTTTTATTACACTGTACTTACGATGGACAGTAGACCTGTTTTCCTTTCTTCTTTCCTTTCTTAGTTCCTTTTTCTTTGGCAGATCCTTCCACTAGACAAAGGGAAAGAACCAAAAGAAGTATGGCCAACTCCTTAATCCCCATTTTGGTGTAAGTGTGTCCTGCAAAAGAACAAAAATGTAATTAATTATAAGAAACTGAGTTTAAACATCTTTTTGAGAAATGAATGCTTTGCTTTGATATTCAAAACATGTTTCGAATCATTTGCCAGGTTACTTTGGGCTTGTATTTGATCTATTTTTTCTAAACACCCCAGCTGCCTCTTACACGCCTGAAAGATGCATAAACCTGTACTATGCATGCATGTCACACGCAGTAAACACTTGAAAAATAATTAATCAGCCTGACCAGGTTTGATAAAGTTAAGCAAGATCGGGATGGAATTCAATCATTGGCGCAGTGTGCCTGATAGTCATTCAGGACCTGTCAACTTTAGTGACCTTTATAGGATTGCTGAAATAAATGCAATCAGGAAGACTTAAACTGTACATGAAATGGCTCAATGAGACTCTTTTCTGTGTGCATCGTTGCATTTATTGTACATTTAGTCAAATCTTTACAACAATTTTTCCAACTTTACCTGTATTACATTTAAATAAAGGCAATTAGGAAATAATACAGTCTTTTGAGCTGTCTGTACCTATACCTAGACAGTTCTGAAAGTGCATTTTTGAATAAAGGCTGTTAATCAGCAAACAACAATGGCGTCTGTATGACTCATGCCCCATTGAGGCGCACTTTTATCATATAGGGACACAGGGACTAACAGTAAGGAGAGCAGTGTCTCCCCACCTACTCCTGCCAGCGTGCCTATATATTAACTGAAGCACTTTATTGTCTAGACAGAGACTCTCTCTCTCTCCTCCTCATTGCCTCGGTCCCCGGAACTCCCTGTCTACTGCTCGCCTTCACATTGATCATCATCTTCTCCTGCAGAAATCATTCCATTGCTCAGTTTCGGGGCATTTTGTCTCAATGTAAACACCATGCTTTATCGATTTGACAAGATTTCTCCAAGAATGTAAGTTTGTGGGATGCTCAGATGGCTAACATACATCATTGCCAACCCACAAATTGTACATTTGCCTGTGTTTAACTTGGAAAATGCCACCTCATTTTTATAGAAACAATTTCTTCTTTGATCTACAAGTTATATCTCATACTTCTTCACTCGCGACCAGGGTCAAAAACCGCTAGCAACACTGAAGCAACACTGGGCCTAAAAAGTATGCAAACCCCATTGCATATTGAACAACTTTTATTGCATCTTAAAATACATTAAAAAGGCTTGATTCTACCATTTGTGACATGTCCTCAGACACAAGTATCCACCATGTATTCACATGGATTCATTGCTAAAAGAGCTTGAAAAAAGTGCTGTTAAAACTAAGGAAAAGAAAGTTTGCTCTATTATCTTATCCTGTCGGTAAAAATACATTCTTTAGTTCGGAATCAAGGCACAGTCCTGAAAGCCGGGTATGCAGTGTGTGATTATGGGCTGCCCCAGAAAGAAAGATAACATTATGAGAGAAGTTTTGCAATATCTTTATCTGTCGCATACTTCCAGAGAGAGAGAGCAGTCTGCAGCTCTTTTAACAGACCTGTAACTGAAGACGGTTTTGGACCAAATTCAGAGAGACATTCGGAATGAACCTCATCAACGCAACGCTGTTTTCACTTTGGTGAGTGGAACAAGATGAGTTAGGTGGAGGTAAAATGCACAAACGAAAAGGTTTTGGAGTTCCAACAAAGAAGAAAATATATCTGACTTGTGTCAGCAAAATTCAATTTGTATGATATGTTCTCCAGATGTTATCATGAATTCGCCAAGTGGGGTGTAGCATAAAAAAACAGAGAAATTGCAGCCATGTGCCACAGTCTGTGACTCAGGAGTCCTCGTACATACTTCAAACATGATGTTGTAGCCACCCTATCAGATCCATGTTTTGTCTTTTGCTGAACAATATCTAGTCCAACAGCCAAATTATTGTAGAGTTTTATATCTGAGCACCTTTGTGAAGTCAACATAGCCCATAATCCCCAGAAGTGCTTGGTTTTTATTGGCTTTATCTCAGGATTTCTTGTTGTTTCTGCTGTAATGATGTCGCTCGGTTGGTTTTATTTGATCTATAACTCGTCTGTAAAATGCTTCATCTCCTTTTAGAATATGTCTTTACAAAAGTAATAACAGGCCATCATGAACATGGACTCGGGAAGAAAACAGAAGCAGGAGATGGGACTGAGACCTTGGCTCTGGCTGAGTCAACACCACTGAGGAACATTGTCTTTCTCTATTTTACTGCTGGCCATGTTAGATCTACAGAAACATGTCATGGAGTGAATCAAGAAGCCTCATTTACTGTCTGCCATGGCTTGAGGGTAATATAATGTACGTTTCTAGTCAGCCTAACAAACCCAACTGCACTGCCTTTGTACATCCTGAGGCATGAGCACTGTGTTGCAAACGATTAATTATGTATTGGGATTAGGATAAAGGAAACAATGTTTTAAGGTTTAGATTCAAATAGCAATACAAACATCAATATCAATATCATTTAGTGCAATAAATTCATACATTTTCACTATTGCATGCTTCAGTGCCCTAATTGCTATCTATATTTGCTGTTTAAACCCAAAAGGGGGGGGGGCTTTGGTGGTGGCTACAAAATACTCATCTGCAGGCAGTTCAAAACAAACGAACCAACTATCGCAGCTCTCACAACCTGTGGCTGCCCTGTTCCAACGGGGAAAAAGTGTACAAAAGAGGTTTGAAGCCCGAGCCTCGGACGAGCAAAGGGAAGGGTCGGAACAGCGACCACCATGACGGAGGGGGGTTGCAGTGGGAAGATGCCAATACATAAGGACACCAGTGCGCGATTTGACGTCATGGGACTACATGCTATGGACATAAGAGACGGTTTAACGCAAAAAACACGCCACCTCGTTCCGCTTACCTGCCAAGTCCTCCGAGAGCTGGATTCTGAAAAGCTCAACGTGCAAGAAAAAAAAATCCTTAGACGCTTCCAACCCAGTCGCTGTCTTTCCCTCCCATTCTGCTCTTCGCTCACTTCTCTGAAGCAATTGAATCTGTATTATTCAACAGAGGAAATAAAATAAAAAAAAGTTAGGCTACATCTTGGCATTTTCCCATGTTTCAGTCTTTTTTTTTGGTTTGTTTGTTTATTTTTTCTACTATTTCGCTTCCCTGTCCGCTTGTTTTTATTATTGGATCTGGCTTCTGCCCTTTTCGCCTCAGCTCGGGAAAGCCAAGATGGAGGCGCGCGCGCGCACCTGTCATGCAAACATGCGCAGTGGCGGCTGCACGGAGCCGCGGAGCATCGCGCTCCCATCAGCACCACCGAGCAGCCGCTCCCCGCCGAGCGCTCACACGTGACGTCACGGCGGCGAGGCGAGATGCGCCCGGACACGTGACGCGCGCGCGCGAGCGCCTGGCTGTTTCTGGCTGTTTGGTATTCTGACGTGAACGCTGTGTTTTGTACAGACCATAAAGCAGCACCCATGCTCTACTGCTTGTACTTATGTGATTTATGTGGTCTTTATCAACACAAACAGATATGAGTTTTTTATCTTTAAGTTTAAATTAACAGAAAATAAACTTAAACTTAAACTTTGATTTACAGCTTCCTAACTGAACAATTCAAACTTTGAATTACAGAGTTGATAACAATGAAGGACTATTTCAATTAAATCTATGTAACATATATAAAGAACAGCTAACAGCCATCTTTGTGACAACACCATTGTGTTTCCATCATGTGTGTGCATCCTGATGCAGTTGCTTAAACATTAAAAAACCTAGAAATCTATCAAACAGACATTTCTGTGGGACTGTTTTTTAACTACTTAGTTTAGCTAAGTACATATGAGCGCTATTAGCCTGTCTCTTAAAATAATTTTGGAATTTATGGTAGGTTATAATGTATTTTTCATAGTGGTGGACTGCCCCAGCGTAAATCTATAGCGTGGCCAAATGCATGGAGGGATGGATGGAAGAAGGAATTAATGACATAACTTGCTTCCGTATCATCGACCGTGACTAAGTTCTTGGCTTACGACCAAACAGTTATAAACTCATTAAATATTTTCAGTTAACATAGTCAGACCACTATTTTTTATCCACAGTAAGTTAAAATCCATTGTGTATAGAGTCATTTTATGGATCATTTACTTTATAAGACTTTTATGTGCCATTTGATTGATTTTCTTTTCCACTTAAAAGCTTTCGAGAGCTAAGATGTCTGCAGTTAGATCTGTTTTTGCTCAAGGAAGCAAAGCTTGAGAGGTTAATGTGGATTTTAACTTACTTACATCTCCAACTGTAAACGATTGGAGGAGGACACATTGTACACAGGAGAAAATCGTTTTGTGAGTCTGTGTTTTTCTTATTGTTGTTTTTTTCCTCATGACATCAGGTTCTGCTGAAGAATGTCAAGATAGTACAACTTCCTGTTTTTTTCCATTCAGAAAATCACCCCAAGAACAAGAAGCCACCATCAAACATAACAGTTTAAGAAGTTTAATGCTTTACTTCACTCAACTAAACATACACACTCAGCTTTTGATGCTCAGATGTAATCCATATCACAAAGTCTGAACATGAAACAAAGAATTTGCTGTTTTTTATGTGCAACTTGCTTTTTTTCCCTCCTGTATACAATGTAATATGCGTCAGGCTTCAGAAGAGGGTGGAGTCAGCTCAGCTGACAGTGTGAGAGGAGAGCGAATAGTGTGGATGGGTTGGCAGTCCATCACAGCACCACACAAAGATAAACAGGGTAAGCAATCATCCACACTCCTGGGGGCAATTCAAAATCACAAATGAACCTTTTTGGACAGCCGGAGTACACAGAGAACATGCACCTCCACACAGAAAAGCCATAAAACATGTCACCCCTGAAGCAGGAACCTTCATGCTCACCACCATGTCTTTTTCAGCCTGAATTTACACACTGGTTTGCATTAAAAATCCTGTTGACAGTTGAAATTGAATCTGAGCCATGCTTTTTTATTTACCAAATCAGAGTAAGAAAAATAATCCATGAACCCTAGCAGCCATTTGAATTCAATTGAGATCATGCCTTCTACACATAATAAATCTTTTCACAAACATTTCCAGAGGCATTTGATGTAAACACACACAGAAATAAATGTTCAGTTTGTTTTCATGTTGAAAATAAAATACAAGGTTGAGCTGATTCTCCCTTCAACTTTGAACCATATCTTATTCATCACTTCTGGCGCAGACAACCTGGGCGGTCTTCCCACACTGATCCCCGCAGCATGATCTTGACTGACGTGGCATTCCATTTGCATACACACATTAATAGGCACCACATGCATGGAGATGGATGATTTATGTCGCAGGTCATGGTTCTGATGCTACACTGAGGAGGCAAGCAGCCGATCAGAAGGATTCTTTTGTGTTATTTGGAAAGAATGTTCCTGGGCCGGCATTAAACCGTCGGTGTCATGCAGAGTTGTGCGCCAGTCCGGGAATATGTGCGACTGGATTGATGCAATACTCTGTAATAACACTTATTGGCAAAAAATTCATATTTATGCTTCTACTTCAAACACTATTGTCACCAAAGAAAGTCTTTAACAGTTTGATAACAGATTTTTATTTAAGAATTGATAGATATGTCTGGATCCAAATAAATTTCATGATCAAAAGATCAATGACAAGATTATGTAGAACAAGGCAGAAACTTGTTTCATATGAGCTTAAAAAGTAAACGAGACCTTGGGAATTAGGCAAAAGTTACATAAATAGAACTAAAATGTGCTTTTATATCATTTTTCATATTTCGTGTAAGTTCACTGCCATAAATTTTTGGTTTCAAATTGAGTTTGTGTTGTTCTTCGGAACTGGATGATGACTCAACTTATTGCATTTCTATGTGACCTAATGTGTGCACCGCCGAAAGCCCTTATTGGTAACTGCTTAGTCAGCACTCTGGAGGTTCAGAATCCAGCCCGAGTGTTCAAAAACCTTCATGCTCATCCTCCTGGCTGGTCCTCCTGGCATTTGTTATTTCTAAATACAATGCAAATCATGCCATATAAGTCAATTTATTTGTGTTGAAACACACAATTCAAACAATGTCAGGCTGCCAAACACTTTTCTCCTGGACTGCAAACACAGATATGAGAAGATTGCAGGCTTCCAGAACAGTGATGCCAAGATCGCCAAGATTTGACAGTTTAGTATAACTGGCCATTTTTTAATCATTAATGGAGCAATTGAGCCATCAATGAAGCTCCACTTTCCTTCATCAGCACGTCTCACAACTCTAACAATAACCAAAAAGAAGGCATTGAGCCAAAATCTTCTCAGGCAGATGGCTCCTTCCTAAAAAAAAATAAAAAAAAATAAAATAGACTCTTCAACTGCGGAGGGGATTCCTAATGGATGAGAAAAAATGTCTCAATGATATGTTCACATTTTCTTTGATGACACAACAGATGTTGTTTTCTTGCAGCATGTACAATTATTGATTATTGATTATTTTTTATCATTGAATTAATTGTAGTTATTTTTTCTAAGGTGTTTATTTCCTGCCACTGTTTAAAATGTATATTAATTTCTGCAAGAATGAATCAAAATCCTAAAGTGTGAATACAGTCTTAATCCCAAAGTCAAGTAACCAAACTATTATAGTTTAAAATAAACTGAGTTAAATACATTTTCAAACTACCATCTGTGAACAAAAAAAGTGTGCAGGGACTGTGCCAGACATGTCACACTTTGGTTACTGATGAAAATTACATAAATTTTCTGTTTCTATTTTGAGAAAGTGTCATTCTGATACACCACACTTGTATGAAAACATGACACTGTTATTTAGAAGAGTGAGATTTAACATACAACATGTGTCGTAGGAAAAGGCATGATGACTTATTTATTATGTATCAACCTTTTTAAGTAATCTGTGCTCCATAATGATTGCAGGAGATCATGTTTGTGCGAGAACATGCATATCTACCTGTCCAACAACGGTTTTCCCGTGAGTAGAGAATTCAGCATTGCAAATGAAGCAATAAATCACATTCTAAACAGCGTGGATATAAAACCCTTCACTTTGACTCTGCAGGAGCACTGAGCTGTGAATCAGCTGTGACTGACAGGAGGAAACCAGGCAGTGAAAAACAACTGTCAGGACCGGTCTTTACTGTGGCAACAATGAATGTTTTTAGAGATTGAAATCAAATAGGCTTGAAGATGAAGGCCTCAGCCCCTGAATGACCCTAAAAGCCATAAGCAGATTAGATAACTGTTGCATGGTTGGATAGATGATTCCATCAGAAGACAGTATTTTTTTAAATTACAGGATGAGATACGCTTCTCAGACTGGAATTAAAAAGATATCTAGTTTTAAAAGAGCTCAGACATTTTCCGCAGCTCTTGAAGTGTCAGAAGTGGGCTTTGAGGGCAAAAGGCGGCCTGTAGCTCTGAAGGGCACCACCAGGGGGCTCTGGTTTCAAAGCCAAGTGCAGCCAGGGGCAATTGATCACCAAGAGGCCACACTCTCATAACAACCTGTAAGAACAAAACCAAGATCAAACTAATATAGTCATGTAGCAGCAGGCAGTCAAACCATGGTCAGTTGTCTCTCTTGGAAATGAGATCTTACATTTTTTTAATGCAGTTGAGGAATACCATGAGGAGAAGAGGACAAGTAATCTGTTTTCAATTCCACTTTCAGGGTCCACACAATAAAATGCTGTCAGTAGATTCTATACAAAACCTTGATTTCCATATAAATTAAAGTTTTCTTTTTCCATCTAGGTGGAACAATGTTGGGATTTGATTTTAGGAAGCACACCCATACCCATGTGTTCCCCCCAGAACCAGTGTTTTTCAGAACCTGTAACAGATGCAATTTTTCCCATAGGTTGATTGATGGAGGGCATTTGTTTATCTGACAATATGTTGTCCGAGTCTTTTGTGATTTGTCCAAAAACTAGGAATTCTCTATCATAAGAATGTCCCTCCTCAGTTTGTTCAGTGGTCGCAGAGCCCTCCTCCTCTTTGCAGGCATGTCTGCACATGTAAGCTGTGACCCAGAAGGTTTACCATGTTCCTAATTTCCTCTGTTTATTTTATTTTTGTGTATCACAGACCGAACGTTTCACAAGACCACCATGAAAGTGGCGTTCAAACGTGGACATCGAGACAAAATAGCCAACTTTAGCAGACAAAACCTTGTGGGCTGATTGGTTGTGTGTACGCATATGTGTGTGTGTGTGTGTGTGTGTGTGTGTGTGTGTGTGTGTGTGTGT
>JABUIW010000031.1:7044403-7082557 GCA_013363375.1 Menidia beryllina | reverse complement strand
GTGTGTGTGTGTGTGTGTGTGTGTGTGTGTGTGTGTGTGTGTGTGTGAGCGAAAGAGAGAGGGATTCCACAATGTGAAGTGTTGACATCTGCTGCAGGCTCTTGCAGGGCTGGAATGTGATACTCTCCTTTACACAAAGAGTTTTTGGCCCTTGCAGGCAGCACATCAAGACCTCTATGTGCCCCTCTCGACGGGGGCAACACATTACGAACGTTATGAAATGACTGAATCAATGCCTCATGCCTTCTTTGCTCAACCATTACACCTAATTAAAACCAATAAAACTCCCCTTCCTACCTTGACGCTGCAGAGATGCCTGCTCTGTGTTCTCTTTGAGGTGGTAATTCCTGAGCTGTGTGAGACTGGGGGTAAATTGCTGCGGCATTGCATCATGCGTCTTGCTCAATGGGTTCAATATGTCTCCAGCTCGACTCTGATTGTTGTGTCTGTGCTACGGCAGATTCGACCATACGGCAGGGAGATGCTCTGGTGGCTTTGGCCAACAATAGGATGGGAGGAACCACATGAAACGCAGTTGATGAGGTACTGCTCTGTGCTGGGGAGAAAGGAAATTGGGAACAGGAGGGAGTATTGTTCCAAGCGGTGTCTCTGCTTTGATATGACAAATTGAGAAGCCCCTTAAACATTTCCTTCCACAGAAACATTTGGGCGAAAACGCACAACAGCATTTCAAAGAATTTCGCTCTAGGTATCATTTATTTTTCATTTCTCCACGGGGAGAAACAATTCAAGCTTTCAAACAATCACAGCAAAAGGAAGCATTTCTTTTTTGTGAGGAAAGTTTAACTTTGAATCATGACACAGCTGATATGAAAACACACAGTGGACTACATTGATCAACCTTGTATTTCTTACACATTTGGCTGACAGCAGTGCACCGTGCCACAACTGGAGAAACCAAAATTTTGCTTGGAAAGCTAAAGTAAACCGAAGAAATGAGCTGTGTCTAATTCTTCTTGTTGTAATTACTGTTGTTGTTGTTGTTGTTGTTGTTACTTGCCAAAGCCCAGACTTTCTTTTTATCTGAAATAGTCAAATTCAGTTATGTTGCAGACTTGAAAGTTACAAGTTTTTTTCTTTTTTTTTCTTCTGCTGGACATGTGAATCTGCAACCATGAAAGAAAGAAAATGAGCAACAAGACGAACAGCTCATTCAACCAGACAGCAGAGGAATGGTTAACATCGTGGGGAGTTTCCTCTGCTGGGAAGTTTGGCTTTATGTATAGCACCTGTTGTGCCGTCAGTCGCCAGTCTCCCAAAACCCAACCCCGTCCGCGAAGCGATATTTCATCTCAGACTCCAAGTTATGACTCCAGACTGCGCCAGACAACAGAACTCGTCTGGTTGTTGCGTGTGTAGTTTCTGGTTAAGGAGCGTATCGGGTTGCTGCGCACTCTCTGTCAGTGGGCTTTTGCTTTAATGCGTAAACATCTGCTGGGATTTACAGGACGGCGACTAGAACGCACCCCAGACGCGCACTGAGGCAAAATGTATCTGTGTATTTTCAAGAATTTCGTCCTATAGACGATGTACGTGCATGCGGACGATTTTCCAACGTATTCCAGGATTGTAAGAGCTTAAAAGCAAACTTTGTTCCAACTTTCTTCAGAGCCAACAGGTGCGCGTTTGCACTGCGCTGCGCTGGCACATTTGAAAGCTCTGGAAAAAAAAAAAGATTTGTTCTCGTTCATCGAGTTTTCAGTTTCTGCGGAAGGACTAATGATTAAGAGTATGTGGATTTTATTCATCGTTTGTCCTCCCCAAATGTGTCCGAAACAGCACTGGTGTCCTGTCAACGACGCGCGCGTGTGGTGATACAAACCATCCCGTCTACAGCGCTTTGTGACCAACTACCACTCATCCAAATGATCCTATCATTAATACTCCTTCTTGCATCGCTTCTCCATCAATCCGACACGGAAGCTGAATTGAGTCATGTCAGCAAATTTCACCTTCCAACTGTAAAGGAGCAAAACGGTGAGTTTTCGTTTCATTCTTCTGACGTTTAGCAAAAGTCGTGAAATGGCAAATAGACCTTTTAAACGTCACAAAAAGCTCTTTCTAACTGAACACAGAGCCATTCTTTAAAAAAAAATGTACACGTGGATTTGGATGAATGGTTGCAATTGATTTAGTTCAAAGGGTATTATTCAAAGAGAGGAAGTGCTAAATTACTCTCCACCTTTAAAGTGTACCCGTGTATGTATGTTTTAGAGGGAAACCCCTCCTGAAATTCCACGTCCCCCGGGAGAAGTTTTCCTTGTGATAATAGAAAAGGCTCCATTCATTCCACAGAAGCTGCTCCCGGCGATGTAATTTACTTCCCCACTGCACGGACAGCATAAGGGCAAGAATTCAAACATTTGCTTTTTCAGTTTTTACGCACAGGCTCATGGTGGCACATCTATGTCAGTCACAAACTACCATTGATTGTTATCATCCTGGTTAAAAACAGTTTTTTTATTCACATTTCTGCATGGAGTGGGCGTGTACACTGAGCACAGGGATATCTTTGGAAAATTTAAAAAATATTATCCTGTAATCGACTAGTTCTGATAACTGAAAACTTTGACATTCATTTAGAAAAAAAAAACATAAAGCACTTTAAAGTTTGCATTTATGAGTGCAGAAGAACTAGTAAAAATACTTTTTTGAAAAATCATACATGAGTGGCCCTCCCTTTTTCTTCATGTGGCTAAAACATAGCTGATTTAAATATTAGCATGAATGAATTTAAACTCTTTCTTTTACATAAGAAAGATGAAGTTACTTTTTCCATCTGGGTTTTAGAGATTAAAGGCTATAAAACAACTGACAAACCCACTACTAGATTCATATATACCACTGAACTGAAATAAAATAGCTTAGTATAAATTAGCCATATGCTACCATAGCCATTTAGTCATAAGTTTACAACTATCCGCTTGGTTGTAAACTTATCAGAAAAGGCTTCTTAAAACTATTTCTTGTTAAAAGAATGGTTTTATTCTTTTAATTTTATTTGTCGTCAACTTGATCTGCACACTTGAGAACATTATTGGTCTACATTACAGCAGGAAATCTGTATTTATTTATTTATTTATTTGTAAACCTGCATAAGGTTGCCTGAAGGCATTATGTGACAGTGATTCCTATTCTGTTCATTGTATAAATGAAATCCAATGAATAATAAAGTATGATCTTGACAACCTTTTCACAAAACAAAAGAAGACGGAGATATCTTAGTTCAAAGAGCCAACATGTCTTTATCCTCCAGATGTTGCAGGAATCAAACTCAATTTCTTACCATGACTATGAGGGTTGTCTGTGTGGACATGCAGTGCTGACTTCACTACAGTAACAGTCAGGGCTAGGAAATCAGAGCCTCCCCCGGGACCTCCAGGTTTAATAAGGACAACCGAGAAAGGAAAAAGGAAGTAGGAAAGGGTTGTAAGGAGGATGAAGGAGGTGTTGGGGGAAAGATGTTAAACTGTCAAAGAACTCTTGAAAACGCTGGCCACACGTTAGTGGTCAGCGGTGTTGGCCTGGCCGTAGACTGGAGGGTCTAAACGTGCTCCACTGTGATTACTGATGTTCTGTGAGACAATTTGATATCGATCAGAGACTGAGGAGACAGCTAGACCTGTCTGGCATGTTTAGTAGTAGTTGCTTGGAGAGTTATGGTCCCCGGTCAAATTAAACTTGGCAAGTGGCTGTGAAGACTCAATAAGATATCAGAGGGGACTTTTCCCATTGAGAACAAGCACTATGCAGATATCAGTCAGAATGAGTCAATTTTAAGACTCAAAATGAAATGATAATAAACCATATATCTAAATTGTACATATATGATGTGGTCATAATATATAAAAAAAAATCACTTTATCAAGAACTGAGAATTATCTCATGTCGTTTCCATCTGGTCTGCACATGTAATGTTTTCATATTCACTTAGAGAAATACAATTCTTAGATAAGAATGCCAGTTGCACAATTACATTTTTCATCCAAATTGAAATGGGGCTGAAAGAACGGACAATAATGACAATAGCCTCTGTGAAATAATTTTCTTCCTATGACCATTGAACTCATGATTGTTTTTTTTTTTGTTTGTTTTTTTTTTAAATTAACTATATGTGCACCAGTGGCTACAGCTTGCCTTTGTGAAACATCCATCCATTTTCTATGCTATCCTAGTCCCAGGTAGGGTCTCAGTGGACTAGAGCTGACCCGAGCTGTCATTGGGTGACAGTCCATCACCATCGCCAGACAAGCATGCACACTCATACTCACTCCCATGGTCAACCTAGAGCTGCCAGTTACACTGACATACATGCTTTTGGACGGTTGGAATACCCAGACAGAACCCATGCATACACGGGGGAGAGCAAGCAAACACAGAAAGGCCCCCCAGCTGCAATCCCGAAACATCACAGCTTCCCATTACTTTCTGTTTCCCACACCCCATCCTCATAATATGAAATAACTCTATGGATTGCACACTCTTTCAGGCCTATAAAACCTATACTTATATGTGAAACAAATCAGGCTCTAGAAGTTGTTGGTATAACAGCATTTAAAGTATAAAAGCAAGATCTTTAATTGTGATGGCTGTGTTGTAAAATGATTGTCTCTTCATCCTTATCCTGATCCTTAGAATCTTAATTGAGGGATGTTAGTGCCCAAACCCAGTTAGAACAGTTCATCCAACTGAAATTGACACAAATTTGGTTTCTTCATACTATTGAATAAAACTAAATGTATTCCAAAATACCACCTTTTCGCTCCATTGAAGAAAATATCCTTTCAATTAATTGTATCATGTAAATACTTACAGGCAACTCATTCAGTCACATTAGCACTTTAACTAACTAGTTGCTCCTTAATGTCGCATTAATTTGCACAAAAGTAAACATTTACACACTATATGTCTTGTAATGTTTATTAGAATATCGGTGAAGCATATTGAAACTATTTTGGGGGTTCTGGGCACCAAACAGCTGTTGGGCTGATTGAGTGCCTTTGAAGGCAACAAGGCAGGTGTCAGTGTGGAGATGTAAATTGGCCATTGTTTGGTGAGAAAAAGTCAGTCTGTGCAATAAATTTAAGGCGGGAAGGTGGGAAGTTAGTTTGTATAAATGTTTTTGGTTTTGTTTACTAGTCTTTTCTTATGTCCTAGCCACAAGTGTTTGGGCAAATGTGTCCCTGGAGGCCTAAAATCCTATTAACGGCTCCTGTAGAGGCCGTGATATGAGTGTGTAGGATGGGGGAGTTGAGTTATTCTGGTTTCTTTTGATTATAGCACAGCTTTTCAATAGACATGTAATGGTTAGATTTGTTTTGGACATTTCTGCATGCAGGATGTACTAATTGTAAAGCAGAAATGTGTTGTGAAATGGAGAGACCCATTAGCTCTGTCAGCAGCAGGAAACAAAAGGAGATACTGCCTTCTAAATATGGGGGCTGCTGGGAATGCTGCTCTTGGTAGTGAGACTGACTGCTGACCACAATATGTGCTTCCCTGGGAAAGCTTCCTGGTCTTCATGCATCTTTTGGTAGAATAAATCAGCAAAACTGCTTCCACAGAAATCCACATTGGGTGTTTTCACAGTAATCCAACTACTCAACGGGTGTTATAATCAAACTATGCTTTCAACTGCAGGCTTCAGAGCATCGTGTGTTCAACTAGTGCCAAGACAGGAGTCTATTCACACACTTTCCTACACTCTAAAAAAGAACGTGTTGGCTCAACTTAAAAAATTGAGGTAACAATTTGCATAGATTTTTTTAAGTTGTTTCAACTTAGTCATAATTGAGTCAGTTCCACAAGGTTTATCTGGTTAGACAAACTAATTTACTTTAGTACAGGCAACATGATTTTCTTTGTCCTTTACAAGCTTAATTAAGTTGAACCAACTTCATTTTCTTTGTGTAAAATTGACTCCTTTTAGTTCTGGAACCAGTTTATTTTCCTTGGATTCTACTCAAAAATGTCTACGCAAATTGTTACCTTATTTTTTTTAGCAATATCAACTTATTTATCTAAGTTAGGATAAATTACACAATTAAATTCCAGTTGTATGAACAGTTTATTCAAGACTGCATTTTGACATTTTAATAGCACAAAACTGTAGCAATAAAAGAAATACTATAAAACAGCCCAGTAAAACTCCAACAGATAACTAACATTTTGACAGTAATGCTGATCAGACTGTTATCTATTATTTTCATCACTGAAAATGCATAATTTGTAACTGCACTATACTATAGGTGAACTAAATTACACACGAGCCCCATGAGCAAGGCACAGGCTCTGGGAATATCCACACCTGTTAAGACCTCTGTTCCCTCTATGATGATCCTTGCATGGGCTGGATCCAAGCCACCTCGTGTTGTGACAATCTTCATCAGTTGGTCCATACTGTCCCCTTCTCCATCCTAGTAGGTCAGAATTAAGATACATTTTTAAAGGGTTTGTAGTGGGGATGGAAAATGCAACACATATTCACTATGTTATTTTTTTAAAATCTTATGTATACAATAACCACAGGAAAACAATATATCTCTATGTGAAGTATAGTGGTGTCTGATTTACCTCATCTTTGAAGAATTGCTCCTCCTTTTCCTTAGGTACACCATTAAGCCATGGATGGCAGCCTCCTTTTGTGTCTCCTTTTGTGTCAAAAATGTCCTGTGAATAAGAAAAAGAGTGTTGAACTCCTCTAGGAAGATGGATTGTTGATCATAACATCACAATTACATCACATAATTACATCATTTGATGAAATTATGACAAACAAGAGAATCAAAAGCTTTAAAACTAGCCTATTACAAAGAAATGGAAATTAGGCAAGTACACACGCACAACTATCTTAATAACGTTAAGACCACTCCTGTGCCTTTGGCATCTGTCTTGAAGAGCAAACTGTAGCTTTGCATGATAACCTACAATGGCCCCACAACTTTTTCTGGTCAAAACTTCAGTGACACCCCGACAATTTAAAATTTGAAAGAGGCAAAATGGTTATTGTTTTATCTTCGCAAAGTTAAAACTACTGCTATAAAGTTCATATTTCACCATAAAACAAAACTTAAAGACTAAAGTTATGGCTGAATTACGACTCCAATTAGCTAAAAGTCTAACATTTCTAGCTTAAATTTTACCTAAGGTTAGCAAAAACAAAAAAGCATTCAAAATTGTGCAACACGATTTCTTGTACTGTGTGCTGATGGAGTTATTAGCTAAAGTAAGCTGAATAAAACAAGTAAAAACATTATACTCACCAAGTCTTAAAGTTCTTAAATCCTTGTATGCGGTCTGCTCCTTTCCCTCCAAAAAGCATGGTCTGACAGCAAACCGGGCAGGTCAGCCGTGTACTCAGCTTTTAATGGACACTTAAAATATGTTTAAGTTGTACTAACTTAAAAACTTAAGTAACTTACTTCTAAGTTAAGTTAAGGTTGAAATGTCTGTTAAAAATCCATTAATTATTGAGTTAAGACTATTTTCTTTATTTTAATTTAAACCAACTTACTAAATTAAGTTATCAACTCATTATTATGTGTATATTTAATAAACACATTTTTTCATGCTGAAAAAGCATTTGATTTTGAGCTATACCTACTAACCCCATAAATAATTTCTTAGAGTGTAGTTGGGTTTATACATAAACATGGTACAATCTACACAAACACAGATTGTCATGGTTATCAGTTATATTACTTAATCATTTCTTCTTTCTTTATGTCCTTGATAGGATCAGATATAGATCCTGATTGGGGTTGAAGAACATTTATACAGCATGACATGGATGTCAATGTTTGTCACAGCTGCTCTCACTTTCAGTGGATGTGTGTGTCTGTGTGTGTGTGTATTCGCTTTAGCGAAAGCTTTGCAGAACAGTTTCATTGGGACGTGACAAAATTTAGTTGTAACATGTTTTGTTTACATGCTTCCTAGGCAACCTGGTAATGGTCACATTGTATCGGTTGCGACATGTGTTCATGGTTCACAAACGCAGGCTGAGAGCTCAGTGTGCGACGTGCCACCAAATCCCCTCCTTCTGCTGCTTTATTTATTGATTTTTTGCTCATTCTTTCAAAGAAAAACACAAAAATCATGTATTCTGAATTGGAAAACTAATTGGAGATCTGTTGACTCCTGTCATTTGTATTTTACAGGATGCTGTAAAGAATCATATGAACAAACAACATAAATGAACAGGAGGATTTGTTCAGTTACGGACTATTCTGCATCTACTGTCATTACATATTGCTGGAAAAACTGTTAATATAAAGCATCCCTCTATGAATAAAGTATTTCTTATCATAATCTTATCATAAACCTTACCGTCTAAATGTAGTTCCTAAACTTAAACAGGTTTTGCTGTCTTGTCAAACCAGGAAATTGAGATCCCTAAACTTAACCAGGTTTTTGAGATTTCAAAATCTAACTCGAAAAATTATTCAAACAAAGATTCAAATTTCAAACGACTCTTGCCTCATCCGTGCAACACAATGACACGAGCCTTCTCATAGCGCCCCTCCCTCCACCCCCCCAACCTCCTGTATAATGCTGACATTGATCAGTATGCAGCCTCGGAGACCCTAAATTGGACGGATCTATTATGACCTCACTTCAAGAGTAATGAAGTAGAGGATTGCTCAAAAATTCCCAAGAAGAGTGTTGCGCTCCAAAATTGTCGACTGGGTCATGTCCCCGATGAATATGTAAGCCTACGCCTCGGTTCAGTGTTAAAGGCCTCATCTGTGTAAGATTATCTTCTCAAACTAGAAATGTAACATGATAACATGTGATGAACGCAACTTAATTTTTCTCTGTTCTGTGTTGAGAAAAATAATCAGCAGCAGGAGATCGATATATAAATATACATATATATATATAAAAAATCTTAAAAAGTTGTAGAAAGGGGATAAACCTAAGTTGATGTTTACTGACTCAGGGCTTGACTTTTGCATAGATATGTACATATAGTATATTATTTCTTCAGTAATGTAATAGCCTGTAAAAGCATGCCTCAGTGTGTTGGGATGACTCTCCTTAATGTTATAGCATTCACAATCCCTTCTAACATTGGGCTGCAATTTGCTGTCAGGGTTACCAGATGCCATCACTTCACATCCTACCTACAATGGATTTCCGTTCCCATGGAGCCCAAGGTCATCTTTCAGTGTGCCCCTTCTTACCATCCACAAGTGAAATGGTTTCTCTTCGTTTTCTTTTAGAAAAACATCCTTTTTTCCATCCTAGCCTAGTCTTCACATCAACACAGTTTTCTTCGTAAAAAATAAAAAGAGCCTTAGGACTGAATTTTAGTCGATGGGGATACCTGTGATATAACCACATTTCCCCTGAGCGCCACTTCAAGGAAGGTATGCGCCCCGCTAGCCCTGCCAGTGATCACTGAGGCTGCTGTTCTCCAAAGATTATGAGATTAAGGAGAGGACGGAGGTCAGAAAGGTCCCAGGCCTATGGGGAACATGTGCTGTGTAACACGTATGCATACTTTAAGGACAGAAGTGCATTGTGCATTCATTAGATTATGATGTAGACAAATAAGACGTTTCCAGTGTGGATTTAAAAAAGGAAATAGACTGGGTGGTCTTTTTATGAATCACTGTTTCAGCTGCGTTGTAAAGTAAATTTACCTTCCATGTGAAGAAGGCTGAGAACAGCTCTTTTATAGAGAAGCAAATTGAGAGATTGTATTATGTTATGTGAAATCCTATTCATTTTAGGTGACTGACAGCTTGATTGAGGGTTAAGATGCTAATTACTTTGGTCTCCATGTAAAAACGTAAGTTCAGAGGTCATCTCAAACTTCTAACCAGCAATTTGACCAGCATATTGTAATAAATGAGAAAGCTATCGCTTATGATTCACATCACTTTCATATCCATCATATAACTGAGTGGTCCATGTTGCCCATCAAATGTGCCCACAGTCATCCAAGAAAATGTGCATTCCCAGAGGCATATTGTCCTGATTTGTATGCCGATCTCTCTCTCTAAGTAGACAAATGAAGCCTAAGCAAAATGACCCCCCACAGCTTACCAGAGCCACCGGATCCTCTCACTGTAGGGGTCAAGGGTTGGGGGTTTTCCTTTAATTTGTCATCCGTCTGTAGATATTCTATAGGAACCAGATGCACTCCACAGACCAACTTAACCCCTCTTGTGTTTTTTTAAAGGGAGCATTACCGAATTGGTGGAAGTTTTTATTCCTAAATGGAGTCATAGTGAGACTTTACTTTACACTTTACACTTTACTTAAAACTCTTAGCATTGTCTTCTCAATAAATCGTGCAGTATGTGTTTGCAAGTAAGAAATAATCTTTTTTTTCCCTTTTCAGCCAACTGCTAAGAGATCTGTACCACCAAGGCAAAATAGTGTGTTATATAGGGTTAAACCTCCTCTGCCAGCAGCTACAAATGTGACCAGATGGCATACACATTTCTACTATGTTATTTTAAGTGGTTTCCCCTCATAGTGCTTAGCCCTATGTTTTTAATTGGAAATTACAGTATGGCTCTTAAACCAGTGAAAGAAAACTAGCCTGCCCAATCTCCAATCATTTTCTAACACAGGTCAGATGTTTCCTGAACCTGCTTCCCTGGGAAAGCTTGATCCCCGAAAAAGTAATGTGGACTTTGATGCTTGAATGAATGAATGTAGCATGATGCACTTAATCATTGTGGTGGGCAGTTCCATAGCGGCCTGTACGCCTAGCTGAATAAAAACCATCAAAGACAAGGGTTGGCTTGAATGTCCATTGAACTTAACACGACACAAGGAGGGAAACAAGTATCACTGTTGTCTTTTGAAAACCACTTGCACAAAGAGAGGTTCGGAAAGGTAATTGAAGACAAAATATCTACAATTTGGCTTTTTCTCCTGCTCTATAATGAAGGTGATAGCAGTGTGCATCAATACAAGAAACATTTGATGAAAGCATAAAAACCCAAATGTTGGATAGTTGCAGCTGTGGACTATTGAACAGAGTCAAGTCTCTGTGTGTTCTGACAGGAGCAGATTTTACCCTCAAAGTCTCCCACCATAGAAGGGCGCCCCTGGATAAAAGTATCAATGTTTTTCCTGTCAGCTCTATTTGAACGCGGAGTGCTGGACTTGGCAAGCAGCGCATGCCATCGCCTGCCTGCTGTTTGTCATTTCAGGCAGCCAGCACTCTCTCTGTCCCGAGTCAAGAGAGTTTTCAAGGGATCTGGGTCAGAGGTTTAACCTGCATAGTAGAAAATAGTCCAGGCAGACACCCACTCTGTCTGTCCCCGGCTGTGTCCAAGTTTTCTCACGTTCTGCGTAGCTGCAGTGCTTTGAATAGCCTCATAAAGATTCATTGTCTCATTGCTAAAAGATTAGCTCAGAACACAATAAAAAAGTTTGTACTGCCAAATATCTTGAGTTTGATGACACTTATCAAATAAAACAATGAAGTTAATACAAGTTTCTGTTTATAGTCTATAATGGTCTTGGTGCCCCGCCTCCGTCTGCTGCCCCTTAAACAAGAAATGCATTTTATGAAACCTCACCACTTTGCAGATAAGAATTGTAAGCATGTTACACCCTGGGCTCGAGTGTATCATTTTGAGTCTATATTTGTCGGTCTTTGTAAATGCTTGTTCCTAAAGCTGTGCTTGTGTACTGGTTTTCATATTCTTATTATTATTCTCTTTCACACCCTAAATGCTTGAGGCTAAATGTGTGTTTTTCCCTTTATCTGCGGAATGAAATTGTGCTGCTGTCGAGCAATAACGCGGTGAATAGTTTAAGCAGATCTGGCAGAATGCCTCCAGCAGGTTTAACACAGCTATCTGGTCCAGAGCGGCGACAAATGTAGGACTGGAACAATTAAGGATCAAATGCTTTTCTATGGGACTACCTTAGCAGAATTTATTTTTTTGAGTCACTATCTTTTTAATAATTTCTTAAACACTAAATCTGTTTAGCTAATCAAAGTGCTGGTATTGTATGAAGGGTAGAGTAAACCAACCTTAAGTCAAAATCTACCACTCATAGTGAATGAGCAGCATTTTTTTTGCCTGGTTTAGTTCTCTTTGTGGGTGCATCCTGACTTCTTACACAGATTAATTGGTTACCGATCCATGCTAATAAAACAAAACAAGAAAATTATTTCACTCTTATTGGAAAGAACCACATCAAAAGATGGGAGGCATCCCAGAGGCATGTTTCTTTTAATAATAAGTGAAATATGAAGTGTGTAAGACAGGCTAAAATGCATCCCTCCATTGATGACACATGTTGATCAGCTTGTTGCCGTGAAGTTTTTCCAAATATGATGCTGTCTTTCCTGCTTCCTGCTGGTCCTAAAGAACACAGATTGAAATAGTTGGATTCTTTTTGGCCTGAGTCACTATATTGAGGAGATCAATGCTTTGTCTAATTTTACAGTATAGGACCACTTTTTAAAATATTGCCATAACATAAATACAAATGAAAAAAATCAGATTTTTTTTCGCTTGTGAAATGCATTCTCATTAAACTGCCATTTGTTGGATTGATTAATATGAATGCATATCCATATATGTCTACATGTGTCCATTCAGAGAAAAATGGATTGAGCTATAAATATTCCATATTGCTCTATGAATAACTGCATGATGTAAAATGTTGTAAAGCTTGAGAGGTCAGCGCTTGTGGACCCGACACTGTGGCACGGAGAAACTGGGCTGCTTCACTAGCTCCTCATCATGACTTGAGGGCTCTGCCACGTGGAACAGCAAGCCACTAGGTTCATCCGATGCAGCAGAGATATTTCATGGCTATCAGGCACCATCACTGAGCTAATTTTAGAAAGCAGCAGTGAAACTTAGCGATGTGTTAACGGCCTCATAGTTTGGAGTACACATGCACACGGAGCAGAGCAGAATGAGTTTCGGCCGTAAAACTGACGATGAAGAAGGTATCCGTGTCAGTAGCAGGCTCGGTTTAAAGAGACGGGTGTCACTTTGAATGGGTCTTAAGTAAAGATGAAAATTCAAAACCATGTTTTATACTCATAACATTGACTCACTTATTATTGCTTCACTGTGTTCTCAATAACATGGTAAGAGGCCGATGATTTACAATGTTGTGCTGATGGTAGATGTTAGGTTAAAAGCTTATAGTCCTAGTTTGTGCAACTTCTGCTGCCAAGGGTTGTTTACATTTATGCACTTATATATATTCACACATGTGACTCTATTTTTTAGTGTCAATAACTACAACTGTCATTATTGATGCTGCATCTCACCAATATGTGTGATATTCAATTTAACTTGATTGGAGTCATGTCTTATGATCACCGTCAGCCAATATCAATAAAATCTTGATTGTCCACTAAATGGTGGATCTTTTTTTTTCATTCTCACAGACATACCAACATTTTAACAGTTACTTTACAGCTTTGCTTCGGTGTGTGTATTATTCCGTATTGGTAAGTTAGTATCCATCCCTGACCAAGATAAGAGCTCAGAGAGTTCTGTTATCAGAAAGCCCTGAAATAGTTTTTAAATCATTCATAAACCGACTTGTCCGGTCTGTATTGAAATAAATGAAAATGTTAACATTCAGATCGATGCTGGGAGCAGATTTTATGCAGCGTAACCTCTTGTGCTGCACATCAGTGAATCTGTTCGACTGCCTGATTTACTGAAGCTCATCTAAGCAAAGCTGAACTGATGTCCTGTGAGTTACCTCTTTGCCAAATCATAATTTTCTTTCTCCATGTGTCGCCCATGTGTTACATCCGGATGGAGCAGCTTCTCTTTAAATTCAGTTCCACAAAGTTTATGCCGGCGCATTTTTCTTGCCTTCAGCTCTCGTTACCTGACATACTTATAATACTGTCATGCTTGCCAATGAAAATAAACCCACTACTGTGTCTTCCTTATGTGCCACTGGAGTAGAGTGAGAAGAAACAGAAGATATCAAAATGAGATGTGAAATATCCCAGCTCTAGAGCTTTTAGGATCTAAGATCGAATAAAAAAAATAAAGAAAAGAAAAGAAAACACCTGTCACTGTAATCATCAGTCCCGCACCGTGCCATATTGGCTGGATTATGTCACCTAGCACATGGTGGGATGTGATATACGATTCTATGCCAGTGGCATACATAGCGAGTAACCCAATAACACACACTATTTTGAGTATGTATGGCTTTCCCCAAAGCACAAATAGGTTTTCAGAGCATGCTGGATACGCTCTGCCACAGCATGCTTACACTTGGATCCCCTTGAGAGGGTATCTATTTCTACAGCCCAACTGGAATGAAAATGCATGAAAATGCACATTAGCTGTTAGGCCTCATGACTGCCTCCAACGATTTTGACAACTGTGTGTGCGTGTGGAGGTCTCCGCACACTTTGCAAGATCTTCAGCGGTCTCGATCTGATACAAAAAATTATACTATCTTCCATGCCGTTAGTCTCTGTAACAGGACTGCCACATGGGGCTGGAAATGGTTTTGTTTGACTACCGTAACTTGGTAAGGGATTTTAGTCCAATGCACCAGTTACAAAATTTGTGCAAAACAGTTAAATGATGCAAAAGACAGATCCAGATGAGATTTACTTTTATACTTTTTCTTTTGTTTTAAAGAAACTACAACAGGAAACATAATCTCTTACGTTTTTGTTTGCCTGTTCTATTCCACTAAGTTGTCCACTTTGTAAACGTGTGAGATATTTGAAACATTCTGTCACTTTGTTGCTTCAGGAAGAGGTGCTGTCCTTGTACAGTTTGAGAAATGTTGGCAACATTGATTGACTTACTGGAAGAATGCACTTTTTTCATTCAAAACCTCTTCCTCTTCCAGTAAGTCAGCAGAGATGCCAATTTTTTCTCTTTTTGTTTTGCTACTTGGATTCTAATTTAATGCTGTAGTGGCTACACTGTTTCTAGGTCCTCATGGCATCTGCCTTTGTGTACCACAGGCCTTTGTTTCCTTGCACTGCAATGCTAAATGCCTATAAATGTATTGCATTTCCTGATGAAAGGGGAGTGTGGTTCTTCTCGTTGCGGTTACGTTACTGGTGCAGAGGAGCAGAATGAAAAGGGCTTAAAGCCCAGATTTTGCTTGGCTCAATATTAGACACAGAAAATATGACAAATTCAGTTAAGTGGCTGAATATGATCTGAAAATACACAAATGATGGAATAAATATATGTCAGTAATCATTAAAATGGAAGTATTACAATATAAGTATTTTTGAAAGGAGATTTTCTGGCACCACCACACGCACTTGTCTTAAAGGCCCTGCAGTATTTACTGGAGCTACACATTATACCAGAATAAACTGTGACCACACTGTTCAGAAACATAACTAGTGTGGTTCTCTCATAGTTGCCAAAAAAGATGCCATAATGTACACTGTACAAGTTATACTGTACATTGTACAGTATAACTTTTTATTAGCATAAGGATCTATGACTGAAGTCAACACATTCAGAAGCAATGAGATCAATTTAGTGTTTGTGGCGAAGTGTTACACTGGGGAAACATGGAATCGGAGACAAAGGTCTAGCATAAATCTTCAAAAGCCTTTGAAATATGCTGGACTATTACAGGCCTTTGATCTTGACTACTGTTAGAGATAGTGTTGTGGGTCTGGAATGAGTGTCAGGGCGATAATTAATGTGACACATTCTGGGCCGTTTGCCACTCCTGTTAGTGATGGGTGCTAACAAAGAGTAAAAACTATAAATTCTTGTTCCATGATGTATTCAGCTTTGGCCCCTTTACCGTTTGTAGAAATAGTGGTTTATCTTCTTCTAATGTGTTGTTTTACCTCTTATCCAGGCATTTTTGTGATGATGTGAATGAATATGTAGGTTTCTTTTAAACATGTTGGCTAGTAGTAAACTCCCCCAAAAATGCAACTGAAAAAAACAATTAGAAGCTCTTATTAATAATGTTGTTCTTTATGGGAATAAAGCTTACATGTTGACATTTTTGGTCTTGCAATGAATATATCTTTGTACCAAAAACGATGAAAAATTATGAATAATTAGTCTGTTGTAATTTTCCCAATACTCATATGTCAATACATATGTAGGTTGTTACATATAAATGTGTACATTGAGTCACTCATCTAAAGTCTAGAACATTTACTTTGTGTTGTGTGAATAACAAACGATCAGACACGAAATTTAAATCAGGAAAGACACCTGAAAGAATAATGCTGAGACATTAAGACTCAGTGGGTTCTGGCTCCCCCTCCTCTATCGACATCTGTTAAGCTGCCTCTAATTAGGACTTTTACAGACAACTGCATAAAAATGGCCCGGAACCCCGACAACTAATGAGACACCAATGATAAGCCAGATCTTTCAGGCACGGCTCCGTTTGCCAAAATCCATCTTTCGTTTTCAGCCTTGACGGCCAAAGTTTTTTCAACACTTTGTCTCCCTGCACACCTGTTAACAGTCTTTGGTGAAGGTTTGCACTGGATGTCTGAGCTGGCTTATTCATTTTTCAAAATCTTTTTTTTTTTTTGCTGATTGAACACAGAAATGTTTTTGCACAGAGTGTAAAAAAGTTGCACTGACTTTATAGATAATTATGAGAGTTTTTTATATATTTCTTTTAAATTTACTTTAAAGAGAGCATTATATATTAATATATTTCCTAATCTGAGAAGAGTGAAAATTGTGATATTCAAGAAAGTTGCGATAGTGTTCTTTTTTGAAAAGCTTTCAAAATCTACACGCAGTTTATTTATTTATTCTTCTACAATAAGTAAGTAGATTAATGCAGCAACATGATGTCACAGCCACTGATAAGATAATTTCCTTCCTCAAACTTTGCAGAAATATTTACTGTTGCTGTCTTTTAGAATGAAAACGTATTGGAATTTTGAAAGATTGGAAACAAATGAACAATTATCACCTTTCACTTTAGCAAGAATAATGAAATTGCATTAAAGGCTCAGCTAAAGAAGAAGTACATGGTAGTCCTGGTTATGAAAAAATTTAATTCCCATTATCATACCTTCACAAACAACTTAACTGATGATGTCATACACAGCCTTGGCAGATGACAAGATGATCAAAAGAAGTACTTTATTACTCCTCTTCTTTCTCTCCAATTTCTTTCTGCTCTTAAATGGCTTCTCTTCTTGTTCTGTGGTCCTGTTCAAGGCAATACTTCGGCTTCGTGAGGCTCCATCAGCTGTTTCAACAGATGCACAATTACTAGTGATAAAGCCAGAGTTACCCACTGAAATCATTCCAGCCGCACAGCAAAAATGAGATTGTCCATCACCATTTAAAAGGTTGATAACGCTCATTCGATATTCATAGCTTTAAAAGGTGAGATAAGCATCTTAACTGTGAGTTCTCAGCTCTGATTTATGTTTCAGGGATAAGGATAACATCAAACAGCAGGGTTATGTTTGGAGGCAAATGGACCTTGGTGATTGAGGGTTTTTTTTTATGGGTAGTCAGAGTGAGTCAAGGAGAAAAGTGCTTAAAGGGGTTTTATCAACGGTGCACAGTAAGGGCCGCTATGAACTGTATGGATAATAAATAGGCAAATTGGATGCTAAATGCTTGGAATTGCCTGTATTTGCGTCGACTGTTTCCCCTGAAAGCGCAGAAATGTCAGAGCCACTGAATCTTTGGTGACATAACAGCAGTACTCAGCAGATGGTAGACAATGTGAAGTATGTGTGTGGCAGCATCAGTGGGTATTTACAGAGTAGCAACATTTCCATCCAGTTCCGTGACAAAAGACAGTACATCTTGTTCAATAAAGAACTAATCTGCCTGGATTTTGGCATCTCTAGTGGGGCAATTTTCTAGAACCTTGCTTGATGTATTCTCAGCTTGACCCCTCTTCAGTGTGGAATAGTCGAGTCACTAACCAATGATTTGCTGTACCCGGCATACATTGCATTTGCTTCCCTATCAGACTTCCCATAGAGATTTCATCTCAGATCCAAAAGAACCCTTAAAACACAAAATGTGAGAGCTAACAAGGAGAATTTAAACCGTTGCCCTCGCCTGCAGACAATTCCTCGCAGAAACATCCATTTTACCATTTTCTAATCCTCAAATTGCCTCTTATGTCTCCTCTGAAAACCCTCTGAGATATTTCTTGGGTTAAGCAATGCCAGCCCCCTGGCCAGTTTTCGAAAAGTAGCCCAGGTACATTTTTTTTAGTTTGGGGATGTGTATTTAGTTAATGTATAATGGAAAAAAAGTTTTTTTTTCATCAACTTTGACTGTTACTGGTAACAATAGGCTATGCACGAGGAATAGTAGGATACTACAGGTAAACAACAATTCCTCCCTTAGAAGTTGAAAGCTGAACACCTGAAGTGTATTTCACTCCGTATAGCAGCAGATCAGCTCCAACCAAAAGATTAGGAAGCCTTCATTAGATGGCAGAAATGAAAGATTCAAAGCAAACCGCTTCAGGGAGTTAAGTTGTATCTGGAGACAGAGCCAATTAGACAGTGCTTCGCATTAAAATTAGCAAGATTCAAATTTATTCTTACTGGCCACTTTCTGGGACCTTTAAAACTGCTTTTCAATATCAGAACATTTTGTCAATGTTTTTGTTTAAACTCAGTTATGGCCTCTTTTTTCTAGCTGCAATAAGACAATGTCTTCAAAATGTATGCCATTTATTTCAAGGTGTTATTTTGACAGTGATAGAAGTTTTTTAGGACCGTAAAACCTACATAATGATGACTTAAAATTAGATTGTAGTAATGGAACAAGAAGGGGTGTGAAGAGAACAAATGATTAGCTCTCATGGTGAAGAAGAACAGATGTGTGGTTTGGAATCGATTTAGACATCCTTATAAATTTGATCTGATCCCTTAATGTCTGAAATTTTGTTGATCTATATATAGTTTCTGATCAGCTGTCAATCCTTTCAGCTACATACACATAAAAAAAATCCTGGACCTTGATCAGTCTGAACTGCAGCGTTTGCTTAGCAAATGGCAAAGCTGTGCTCCAATCAGTTGTGCCACAGATCAAACTGTAATTTTCTCCGACTATCCAGCTGTCCAGCTTACAGATGCAACTACAAAGCAGCCTGGAGCTGCCATCCACAGCTGTGAGAAGAAGTTTAAAAAAGATGTGGTTAATCTGTCAACACAAGGTTTTCCAGCCAGAAGCTTGTTTCTCAGTGTTTGTGTGAAACGTTTCTACTTTTCTGACTTCCTTTTTACTCTTGTGATTCATCCACATAAGCTTTTTTTCATTTGTGATTAACAGCTGACAAAAATGTTTGAGTTTACATTAATGCTGGGGTTAAATATCTTCTTTACAAAGAAACCTCCAGGACTGATTCATTCTATAAACTGTGTTGGCTCATTATCCAACCCCCCCTCTTTTTTTTTTGGCTGTTGTTTTTTTTTCATTTTTGGTTTCCATTGTCCCAGAGATCATTTACTTGATGTGATGTGTGTCAGTTCTTGAATATCTTTATTATTTTCTCACCCTTTATTTAATCCATGAATGATATTATTTCAACATGTTACATTCAGTTTAATACCCCTCATTTATTTATTTTTTCTGATCAGAAAACTGGAAAAGCTAAGTGGATGATAAGTATAAGGATGTTTATTTTCGACTATTTGAAAATCCCTTTGTACTTTGCAGATTTTTGAGCTGATGCTGCATCTTAATCCAGCCTTAGGGGCTCAGACACCAAATCCCAGAGGGTCAGCACAAATAGACGGCCGTAGTGAAAAGAGTGACACTCTATCTTACATTTTCTGGATGCCATACACAACTGTGGGCACTAATTAGAGGCTAAGAAAATCATTGAGGGGTGGGGAACCATTGTAATATGAGTAGAGTGGCAGGGTTCAGCCACTCTGCTGGATGAGCCCAAACCCTGGGGGTGTGAAAGACTGCGGTCCAGTTTTGGTGTGTCTGCCTTTAACATACTGTGCCTTCACCATCATTGGAAAATATTATCTGGATTTGTAATAATTTCTCAGATGGGACTTTGTGCATTACATTAAGAATATGTTGTTGTGGAACTCAGAGTTTTCAGTGGCTGGAGGGTTTCTTCTTATCTTAACGTATTATTCCAAATTTTTTTTGTGGGTGCTGCTTTGTTTTGACTGATCGGAAGTGACTAAAAGCTGATTGTAATATTTGATTTTGACCCAGAAATATAATGTTGATGTGTTTTTGTGAAAAGCAAGATACATTTTTAATGAAGGCATGCCTTGGAAGACTGAACCAGGATTTATATAGATCTTTTTCTTTGGAAAATAGAGCAAATAGCCCAAATTTAAGATGAATTTTTGATCAGATATAGCTGAATCATACAGTACATTCACATGAAATATGATTGTTGCTCAGAAGCGAACATTCTGTGTGAATATGTGGAATATGTCTTTACTGGCGCAGTGATTTCAGGTGGGGTCATTTGATATGACCTGCAGATGTTCCGCCGTGCCTCTGCGGCAGGTGTCAGCAGATGTCCCTCCTCTACACTTTGTCTGGGCAGCCACAAGGTTAGAAGGGCAGATGGCTGTTCACTCAAATGACCCCTCCGCGTGGTTTCCCTCCTGGAAACCATCCGCCCCGGCAAAACTGTTACCGAGCGGGTCAGCGGCCCCCACCGCTTCTCACTCTCCACTCCTCCTCTAGGATTACTGCCGTGGCCTCCCTGAAAGCAAAGCATAATAGAAGAGGAGGGGATCAGTAAAAAAAAAGAAGCATTTTCTTGTGACACAAGAGGAGGACAAGAGGCGTTTTATTTTTCTCTTGACCTCTTCACTTGAAATGCAATGATTTCATGGATCAAAAAGAACTCCGGTCAATGGAGGAGTCAGACCATCAAACAGTTGATTTGTTGTTTTATAATCTTCCCCTAAATGACCCCAATTTGCAAAACCTACCAGTCATCATTTTAGTACTCTCTTTGAAGTGTAACATGTCATCCCTCATTACACAGGCTGTTCTCCCACCTGGATTTATCTCTTTTTTAGGAGTTATACCCAGTCATTTTCTTTAACAGAAGGCAAATGTAATGTATAAAAATCAAACCAAAGGTTTTTAAAACCAAATGATTTTTTTATGTCTCATTGCTCAGATAGAGTTAATATTGTGACTACTGTTGTGAAGCCTCTACGGTTCTATTGCATTTGTGTTACTACTGATGAGCCCACTTTAAAAACAGTTTCGGGGCACAACTGGTCTCCACATGTTCGATAACTGTGCTTCTCAAGCCATCGGGATGCGTTTGGCGTTGCATTTGCCAAAGCACATTTTGTATTAAGTTTATCAAATGAAATGAGAACAGGCACATGCGATGCACTCAACAAAGACTGTGGTCTTTGCTTAAAAAAACATGGATTTGATGGAAAAGATTAGCTTATGACACTAACATTGATAGTGGACTCTATTTGCCATGGTGCCAATTATACTAGATTTAATTATTTAATTTTTTTCGTACAAGAAATGTTACCAGACCTACAGTGTCTTTCTCACTGGGCAACACATAAAGGTGATTATTAGAGTTGAAAATCAACCTTTTTCCAGAGGATTATGTACTGTGCTTTATTTTCACCCCCATTTCAGCACAATTTCCAGGCATTCTTTCTACTAGCCGTGTTAGCCTCCGGTTACACGTACAGGAACATATGTCAGGCAGATCAAATAGCTACGGAAGGGTCCCATGTAGCCAAATTATTTTTCTAATGGCATAAAAGGTTCCCATGGCCTGTTGCAGCTCCCTTTTGCCTGACCTGCTGCAGACCCAAAAGCAATAAATATCTTAAGCATGGTTGGGAATTTACTGCACCTGTAGTAACCGCTACATGGCCCTAATAAGCCACAGATGCTGGAATGATTGCATCGGGAAGGAAACACATGCTCAAAAAGAAGGCAGATCTTTGTTGGGTACAGTTTCATCATCTAAGCAAAAGCTCAGGAGCTCCCATTCAGTTTGATCAGCGGGTAACACGGCTGATTTTAAAAGCTATTTGAATTTAGTGGCATGCTGACCCGGCTGTCGATTAGTGGACAGGAAATAGCTGTCACGAGCAGTTATCGCTGATGCATGTAGCTGGTGGGAAACCGGAATAAAGACATCTTTACTTTGACTTTTTTTTTTAATTTCTGTCATTTTTTTTCTCAATAAGCTGTTTGGAAACAGATCATAGCGACATGTAGGTGTGCATGCAACTATATCACTGTGCTTGCTTGCATATGTGTCTAATAGGAAGGGAGCCCTGCATTGCATCAGTTAATATGTTTACGATTATCAGCAATGGTTCAACGTGCACTAATGCCACAGTCGGCACATACACGATGCTCTGCATGCACATTCCGGTTTTGTTTTGGCAGGGGAAAGGTTAATGTTTAACAGCATGATTGGCTCGACCACTAATGTGTGAACAAAGCACAATGGCTTCACTGTATAGGCTCCTATTTATTCAGAGTCACTTCCTCCCTTAATAGTCAGCTCTACTTTCCTTACAGAGGGAGGGAAAAAAAAGTAGGTCAAGGAAAAGTCATGTTTGAGGTAATTCACTCGAGGGGACCACGTCTCTGATCATTGGATGACACGGGTTAACCCTAAGAGTGAGGTCATATTTCAGTCAAAGTTACACCCAATCTAGCCTAAATGGTATTAGGTCAAAGTATTTTGCAGTGAACTGAGGGTAAATAAAAAATATGAAGGCGATAAACACATAAAAAGGTAACATTACTTTTATATAACACGAGATGTTTTTTGACCTTGCATTTTATGCTTTAATGTGTTAGATTTAAGAAACCGTTCTATGAAAGAGGTCACTCTTCATGACTTTCCGCTTTGATGCAAGTGAACAAAAGATCCACAGTGAAGAATCACGTTGATATTTCATTTTGAGCTTTGTGCACAAAGAACCGAGCCAAGGAGGAATGCAAACACATTGTTTCCTCACCTGTAGCAATAACTTGTGATGAGTGTGTAAGGATTAAACTGAATATTAGCAGACTTTTTGGATTAAGTATGATTTTATCTCCAGAATACCTTTTCATCACAACCTAATACCTTCATGTCAAGGCCTTTTTTTTCCTTTGTTTTCCCTTTTATCTCCTGGTAGTGCGTACATGTTTTCGCTTTAACCTTTCACATTCTTAAAGTTTTAATGAGGAGACATTCTTGTCAATATTAAATAGATTTTTCTAAGGAAAGAATCATATATCAGACTACTTTCTGGTAACGTCTATCAATGCCATATGTATACCAAATGTAACAAATACATCTGGTGTTACGCTTTAAAGAATCATGCATATGTCTTAACATAAGTCATGATGTATTTTATGAGTTTGAATGTTTTGGCCAACAATAAAGGGCTATGTAATTAAAGACATGTCATTGTGATAGAGGGTCAGGCTTTAATAGCATGAAAGCTATCGGCTTTTTTTTCTCCTGAGTCAGCAAATGGATACAAAAGAAGTCAATCCAACATAATATGTTGGAACTACTCGAAGCATGGTTAAAAAAAAGGAAAAGAAAAAGAATAGACATAATTAAGTAGTATAGATTGAAATACATTACAGCAAAAGAGAATCACGCCTTTGCTAACCCAATGAAATTTGCTTTGCCCTGTTATTTCCTCTTTGAAACACATTTAGTACAAAAAAAAATGTATACAAATTTGCAACCCTCAAATATTTCATGTGTCGCAGTTTCAAGTGATTTATTTTCCAAATACAGTGGTCGGTGTTTGGTGAGACTGCCTGCAACTGAGGCCATACTCTTCACACACTTATGAAAGAACCTGGTCTTTGAGAAGTCAGGCCCGGCTTTGTTTTCCTTTGCATCTGGCACACCGTCATTCATTCAGTTCCCACCTGGCTCACCACTAAACCGAAATGAAAACATCAAAGTCATTGCTGCAATGAGAAAGGAACCGGCCCTTTTTTTAATTTTCATTTAAGCATTCTTTCAATTTTTGTTTGTTTGCTTTTTCTGTTTTAAATCTACCAGGTTATGGTATATTTAAAAAATCAGTATCTATATATCAGTAACATGTGTTTGAGAGTATACAGTACAATTTGGTGCTGCTTAAGCGCCTAAAGCAACATCAGTCTTAAGTGTATACTGACGTAATGGAATCAAGGACATCTCATCTGGAAGTTTGGCTTCCTTCATTCCGGTGCCTTTCCCTCTACCCCACTCTGTGCACACTGAAAAATGGTTAATTATAGTTTCTACATGTTTCTATTTGCGAAGGGTTCTTTGTGACTGAATGAATTAACTGTATCTGTGATCAAGAGAAGGCAAATATATCTATTTATCTTGTCTGGAACTGTCCTGAGAAACTTTGTTATGACTGTTATTTGACTTTAGACAGAAAAATTACATGACACAAGCTTAACCTGCATATTTTATTCCTTTTCCTGCTAAAAAAAGGAATCAGCCTGCAGGGAATGAATGACAGCATTAAATCTGGTTTATCCGAAATGAGGATTTATCAGATCAAAATGTGTTAAAATCTACATCTCTAAACTGGCTCATCTATTTAGCACATTGAAGTTGGAGCACAACACTGCATTACCTTCACACAATAAACCCCTGTTCTCTGGTGTGTTAGACTGGGTCCTGAATACAAAATGTTCATCAACGCTATAAAAATAAATAGGCTTAAATCCACTGATGACTGACTGGGGATGGGATAAATTTATCAGTACAGACTCTGAGAACAAATATCATAGATATTTCAATACAGCGTGCTGATGCAAACAAGATTTTGAGCTACAGTTTATATTACAGTACAGCTCTGTTGATGGATCCTTTTAAGCGAAACAAGGCATTGTAGTGTTAACTACACCTTAATGTGGAACTATAATGGATTCCTGTCGAGTACAAAAAATTGGCAGCACTTCAGAACACAGTTGTCTGTTGTGGCATCAGCAGGAAGATGTTGTTGGATATAACCTTATTTGACATCTCAAAAGTGTCATGTTGGAAGTATCGGTATCGATTACAATTCTACATTCAATACATATTTCCATGGCAGGCTAAGCCATGCTTAGATTAAAAGGGAAAAGCAGCTAATCTAACCTCACCAACAGTGCATTCCACATGCTGAAAAGCTGCCTTAGACACTCACTACTAGCTCTCCTTATGTACACATGCCTGCACGAAAAAAAAAAACTCCACGTAGGCGAGCTGTCAGTGATGACCTGCAGACAGGGAGAGTTGGGACGAGGCGACATGATGTAAAGGCTGTACAACATATAAATACAACACTGTGTGAGGACAGGGGTTGTCTCAATCAGGAAAAAGAAAGAAAAAGACTTGTAGCTAAAACCATTTAGCATTCTTTGGATTTAGTCCAGGCAAGTCAACAATGGGTAAAAATAGAGAACCACTGGCAAAATGATAGTCTATAAACAGGGCAAAGAAAAATAAAAATGTACACAAATGCCACAGCTTGTGTAAGAAACCAGTACTGGGAGAAAACACTAATTACTCTTTGAAATTTAGGATTTGCAGAATACAACAGTATAAGGTAATTACAACACGTTGAAGGAAAAAAACAGGATGTAACAGGAAATGACCAGATGATTTCACTGTTCCCTCGCGGTCAAAAAGGCTACTGAGTGTTGACACTCCATTGAGTGTGAGGCCCAGGTGGAGATACACTAGTCATTTTTTATCTGAAGGTGACAAGGTCTCATGGAGCCCGGAGGGACTGAGTAACAAGCTTCGTTCCTGTGATTAAAACCCCACAGCCACTGGTCTCTGCACAGGCACTGATGGCTGCTTTGTGCATCTCATCACCAGTTGTTTGTTTTAATTTTTTACATGTAGATTTTGGTTATAGCGCATAGCCATAATATCCCTAAATGTCAATATGCATACATGATAAATAGATTATATATAGATGGAAATGATAATGAGTCATACAGTTGTATTATTTCCCAAATTTGTAAATAATTTTTCAATGGTTTTAATATGTTTGATTTAGCACTTTCTACCATTTATTTCACAAAGTGGAAAGACTGAAAAAAAATTGGTAATACTTGTGAGTAGGAATCAGATATCCTAATGTTTCTCAACTGAAATGACCTATTATATAATAAAACACACAATAAAACGACTAAACATCTGTCTAATGTTGCTTCTTTGAAGTCTAACTTAAGTATTGGACATCTGGTCAATATTTCGCTCTATGTGTTACAATAGCATTTGGCATTTTTATGCTTTGAATTATAAATCTAACATTTTCTCACTTTCAGTCGTTATTATATAAAGATATTAACTGTGTATTTGCCCAAGTTAGTCTCCCAATTAAACTTGGGCACTATTAATAAAAAGCTTTAAACACAAAACTTTACACGTAGTGTTTTTTTGTTTTATCTGTTTTTCAGGAGTGCAAGATTCCGTTCATGAAAAAGTTATAACTGTGTCTGGAGAAGGAGTGCTGCACAGCCCCGACTTCCCTCACACCTATCCCAGGAATAGCATGTTAGTCTGGAGACTAGTGGCCGCCACCAACATGAGGATCCAGCTCACATTTGATGAGAGATTTGGACTGGAGGACCCTGAAGATGGAATATGCAAGTAAGAGGAAATACATTTTCATTTATCTTTGAGAACAGATTGAACCAAAATGTTAATATTTGTAGTTAGATAACCAATATTTGATCTCTAATCAAATTTAAGGATTAAGTCAACCTAAACCAAAATGCCCTTTTGTTTAAGATAGAGATGAAACAAAAATGGTTTTACCTTACTAGACAGTAACCTTGTACTGCGGCCATAAGTAATAATCGGCAAACCATTCATCTGCCATCTTGGCTGGCCTTCAGCAGATGGGGGCTTTCCCTGCTGCCATGCCAGATACATGTTGATCGCAGGTAAAATAATGGAAAGATTTAGAACCGGACTGGGGCAATTTGCAAAATTGCTTTGGGCCACGTTGACAGCTCATGAATATCAAAACCCAGAAGCAAAGTGATTTGTTTAGCCAGGGACACCACGCTGACGTTAGTGGTAGCAGCATACAGGATGAAGTCAATATTTTTAGCCCCTTACGGACAGTTTAAATAGCATGTTCCACACCTCTGAACTGCTGCACGTAAAGACCAACAGATCCTAAGCACAGTACATCCTCGCTTAAACGAATAGCCCCACTTTCAATTACTGCCAGGGCTCTCCTCTTTTGTCATTCGGTTTAAAAGGGGATCCCAAGCCCCAGCGATTGATCGACTCTCAGTGCATTATGCTCAGTATCTTCCTGTCAATTTATAACGAGTGGCTGTTTGGCATGGGGGAGCCCAGAGAGGGGGAGGCAAATAAGATCAGGGGGAGGGTAACCTCAGTACTCATTCCTAGAGAGCCCCCTAATGGATGACGAGTGAAACTGCACCTGTCTTTAGAGCACTGAGCTGATGTTTGATGTAGAAACACAGGCTCAATGTATGTATTTTGACATATTCGGAGGGAAAAAAAAAAAGTGGTTTGTGGACAACCGGTCAATGAGGGGTTTCGGGTCTCTGGCACTCTATGTTAAACTTAAACGTTGTGTTAACACAAGCAATCCGACACCCTGCAGCACACCTGCCGAGTGCCAGGTGATTGTTAATGAATGAGGTTGACATTTTTTGTCAAAATCCTGTGAGGGGAAAGTTGCACCGTGGGGCAGGGTGCAGACTGACAGCTTTTTTTCCTGCTGTCCTGCCTTTAAACGACTACAGGAAAAGACAATAACAACATCCTTTTCCAGGGTCAGGAAAGTCAGCCCCGCATCTAATGCTCCAGTTATGTAGCATTTTTCATCCCCACCCACACTCCCCAACCCCCCCCCCCCCCAAAACCAGAGCCCAACAGGTTTTTGGTCAGATCCCAAGATACACATTCTGGGCAGCGTTGACAGGTAGATGAATACAGCGTGCAGTCACAAGCAGAGAGGCATATTCGCAAATCCAACCCACTCGTCTCCCCTTTTTCTCTCACTCAAACGCTCACCAGCTCCCTGGCTTATTCTGCAACTTCTGCTTTGTGCGGTTAAAAAAATGCATCTGCAGAATTTCCCTTCAGACCTCGATTTTTCTGCCGTTATTTTAACCCTCATATTATGTTAGAAAAAGCATTTTGACCCGCAACATGTAAATGTATGCAAAACAGTCACAAAAACAGAAAACCAATAAAAAATTATGTAATATTGAATGAACCTTTAGAAAAGTGAGATACAATACATTTTTAATTCCAACACTTTCTTTAAGAACTATTTTGTTTGGGTTTTTCCCTCTTCACAAACACATTTCGGAATTTTACTGAGTACTTTCTGCAGATGTAATTCTTACATTTCACACAAGAGGTACTTATTTTACTGTCTTCTTGGGAGGTAAAGACCTGGCATCCTGGCTTTCCCTTTCTTTTTCACCTCTCCAGTGGGTGTTGGTTGGGGGACCTGAGCTTGACCTTTTCAATGATAGCAGCTGCTACTGGGGATCAAGCTAGCCTAGATCGAGTCTGGATCGAACTGGCTCTGACAGCTGTATGTTGCTGTGACTTTGTCCAGATTGTCAACTCCTCCCTTGGTGGATTCATAACCCAGGATAATTTTGGGCTTCAAGTCCTCTCTTGTTCCCAGAGATGCATCAGCTTCCATTGTACTCAATACAAGAACATTCTTGTTTATCTTTGAGCGGTATGAGACAACTGTCACTTTCTCAATGAAAGCAAATACTGAGGTCTGCCCTGCATCTTCTGAATTTCACTGAGAAGTTCTGGCTTATTTCTTCTAACTGTCCCAACATGGTCAGCTTTCTCTTCTGAAGTTCTTCTCCAAGGCGATAGGAAGTAAAAAGGTTGTCACATGTGATGATATGACTATGCAACCCTTCACTAATCTCCAGCACCACATGCATCCCCTGATTCTTCTCAGATTTTCCTCCAGGTAGCTTTTCAGTGTATACTTGCAGATTCCATGCATAGCTAGATTTTGCATCACAGGCTGCCCATATTTTGGTGCCATTCTTGGCAGGCTTGTTGGGCGTGTACGGTCGGAAAGGACAGTGCCCCCTGAATGGACAAAAGCTCATCTACAGTAACATGGGGACAAGGATTGTCTTCAATCCATAAACTTGCAGTTGCTACTTCCTTTGACCTGTACACTCCAGCTAATAACAGAACCCTAATGTACGCATGCAAATCAGTCTGATCCAGTGGCTTCCATTTCTCTTGAAACACACGTCTCCCCTCTAAGTTGGTCAATTCCAGTATCACCCTCCCTATTGGTGGGGTTATGATGATCTGAAATGCTGATTGGGTCTAATCAACTCTTGTGACGGCAAATCTTGTATGACCGGGAATCATATTGATCACATTGGATGATGACAGTCACAGCAGAGTGACCAGATTTCACACACAAGTTCATGACCCCAGATGAGGAAAAGTCACCAAACTTCATGAAGAAAAAAAAAGGATAACCAGCACTTTGATCAACACAAAAACTGAAACGGGTCAAATTGACCCTTAACATAATATAAGGGTTAAAAATATATATAGAATGGTAGTTTAATTTAAATCCTGCCTTAGTCCCGTACTATATGATTCAATATACATTCAAATAAACGAGACAGTAGTGTCCCATCCAGTGATTGTGAACAAAGGCAGTGGATAAAAAAAAACAAAAGAGGGGATATGTGTTCAGCTCCGGTTGCGAGCCTGGATCGAGAAATCTTTGCTGAAATGAGAAAGAGGCTCTATAGCTGAGATGCTCATCTGCTATTCTGTTTGTCTGAGGCACGATGAAAAGCATTCTTACCAAATCCACTGGAGGAGAGGCATATTGGAAAGGGATTGGTCTTGCTGCTGGTTGGCATGGCAGCAGAGTCGTGCTTGGCGGTTTACAGACAGGGTGTTTTTTTTTGTTTGTTTTTTTTCTTCTAAAAGGCATTTATGCTCTCAGTCTCATTGCTGAAAAGAGGGTACTACAAAAATGTGTTTGTGCTGCTAATCTGCGTCGACCTTACGGCAAATATTGCATTTTTAATGATGTACAAGGATAAAATTATGAGGGATAAAGCTTTATGAATATTAAAACCGCATTCTTCGCAGTTTGCATAGAGGTACTCCGACTTAAACACATGAGAATGATCCACTTTCCTCTTGTTCACTGTATCTGTTCTTACTGTCTGGTATGTATGTCACTGCATTTGTTAATCTGAGAAACCACTGTTCACCATGGCAAATGTGAACATATGGTGATGTGTAATGATCAGGGCATCCTGAATTATTGATGAGCCATCTGTCAAAGCTCCACTGTTGTCTGTATGACAAGTTTTAGGGAAGAGAATTCAGTTTTTCCAAACTCCATCCAGAACACCTGACAGAAGCACACTAATTGAAGCTTTGAATTAAAAATGAATAAATGCCATGTTCTCTAGTTGTCTGTATTGTTGTGATTCCTTTATGCTGTTTTGCATATTATCTTTTACCAATAGGTTAGTTTGTGCGGAGAACAGACGTCCTGTATAAATTCATATGTCAAAGGCAGAAAGTCTAAACATTTATCCCCACTTCCCATAGATCCGGTTTATTCAACATTACAGAAAATCCACTTTAGGGAATTCTCGTGTCCCTCAATGTTGTTTTATAGAACCCATATTGAGCTGAATCTGTCAAGCCAGTGCAAAAGGTAAACAATGGTATTGAAACTCATATATCTGAATTGGCAGCAGTGAGTGAGAGTCCTGCGTGCAAAGTGATTAACCCCAGACTGTGAAACAAGGCCGTACTGAACAGCGCGTCTAAAAGCAGGTAAAAATGAACTCCTGAAAAGGCTGGCTTAAATCCTGAGGCTGGTCATTGTTAACACTGGCACACTAAAAGAGCCTGGAGCGTGGCAAAGTGCCTGCACACTTCATAATGTTTATGTGACCAGCAAGTTGGCTAGCCGAGAAGGACTTTCACATAATTACTGCATCACAAAGTAAAAAACAAAGTAATTTCTATCATTTTCACAACATTTGAAAGTCCATTTGAAGTAAGGTATTTACTAAATGTGTTGACTTATCCAGATTTTATCCTTGCGCTGTTCAATAGCAATTTTTTCTCCAGCCAGAAATATACAGTCATTTAATTCTCTGAGGCTCAGTCCCAACTCGTCTCTAAGCTCACAGAAAAAGATGAGAATGAAATACCATTCACACAACAAATCATCACAAGAGATGAAAAATTGGAAAACATGTCACTTTAGAGGTCATCTTATTTTCTGTTCATGCCAAAGTCAAGTTAAATCATTCTAAAATATAAAAAGCATTAAAAGATAGAATGATGTATTCCCATTGATTAATGAAAAAACACATTTCAGTGACAACATGTAGCATCTGTACGTGTTCTTCGGTTTTCATAAAATAATAAATGACTGATTCTACTCATTTTTAATAAATGGCCCCCAAAACTATGCGTCATGCAATAAGAATGATCATTTTCTGCTGTTTCTCTGTCTCATAATACAAGGTACGACTTCGTGGAAATAGAGGATCCAAATGAAAAGACACTCCTGGGTCGTTGGTGTGGGTCACAGTCAGCACCAGCAGGTCACACCTCCAAAGGAAATCAGGTCATCGTTCGCTTCACTTCTGATGAGTATTTCCCCTCAGAGCCGGGATTCTGCATCCACTACTCCCTCCTGCCCGAGGTACGTACATAGTGAGCAGCTTAAAAATTTGCACAATAAGACTTCATAAAGATTTGGCTGTCGTGGCGTTTTATGTTTCTATGACCAAGCGGGGAATTCACACGGCAATAAGCAACGCCGTCCTGTTTAACCACCATTAGAATACATTTTTGCTGCACCACATGGTGTTTTAATTTCCCTTAATCCATTACAGCTCACGTGTGCCAGAGGTTTTAAACATCACAGGGGTAAAATGATGTTTAAGTACAGTGAAAAACCCAGCAGCAGTGTTGTCATTTATTACGGATGTGGAGGTCCTGTACACACAAACAACAAAATAGAGTACAAGATGCGCGGAAATATGTTAAAATATTTGACTTTTTTTGTTTTTTTATGACCCTGATGTAGATCAGCTGCACTCAACAGACCAAACGTATATTTATTTCAAGTGTTTTCATGATCTCAGATGTTCTTGCCTTTGTTTTGGTAGAGACATATAACTGATCATATGGTGTCAGGGGTACTTGCCAGGTGACAATGAGGTGTTGGTAAGACTGAAATGGGGAAAATAAGTGGCTTGTCATTCCCAAAGTGCTTCCATGACCTTTGGGCGGATTCATTCAAGTCTCTGTGATGATAGCAGGGATTACGGTTAATGTTTTGCTTTGCTTTTCTTTGTTTGTGTTGGCAGCATTACATCAAACATCAAATATCTGCGTTTTCTTGTTCCTTCCTCTTCACATAACACAAAGTCACACACACATAAATGTAAATTCTGCTCTGGAGTATCTTTTGAGTAAACCCCCACAATCTTTTTTCCATTTTGTCACTTTCCAGAAAAGTCTGGATGCAATCTCACTTTCTACAGTAACTATTTCATCTGACCACTTCGTCAGTTTGTGTGCAGTTATTTCAAAATTGAAAAGCTAAGAAATAGTACAATCAGCACATTTTCTTCCAAAGAGAGCCCGCTTACAAACAGCCAAACTCAATGGACTAAAGAGAATGGAAGAACCCACTTCAGCGCTGTTGTAATTCTGTCATCCTTTGTTTTTATATACCCTCTTTGTATTAATCTTTCTGTGTCACTTTATGGGTTTCACTTCCTCGTGACTGATGGACCACACACCGTAACATGCTAACACAATCCCCTTTGTCCCTGCACTGTCGGTGACAAAAGCCCGGAGATAAACTAAAGAGACAGCCACCACATTTTGCTCTGCCACGCAGCAGTGCTTTAAGTAAACAACTGTCCTCTTCATTCATCTTTGTGCCAACCGAGATTACATTGTATTTACTCTGAAACTTTCTTTGCGCTTTGAATTCTGTCATTTCCGTGTGCTTTGTTATTGCGTTCTTTAATAACTCAAAAAAACCTAAAGGTAAACTATTGATTTGAGCACAGAATAACACTTAGTTTGTGGAGATTTAGACAAGAAACTGTGAACTATGCTGGGAAAACCATGGACTCTTTTTTTCTGATGGTGAGACGTTCTAAGTACCTTATTTCTGAGAGTTGAAAATAAAGTGAAACATCATGGAATCACTTTAACCCAAAAAATCCCTGCTGTGAAAGAAAGCTTCACCGACAACAGGTTGGTTTGATTTTTACATCAAAACAACGTTCAAGAACAGTGTGTGCAGTGTAGGGGGAAAAAACAACTTTTATTTAAACAGAAGTTTAAGCAGAAGAGCTTTTCTATTTTGTTAGAAAGAAAGTGATCTAGAGTTTGAGGGGTACCTCTTTATCATCTAATAAACATACTGGCTTTGCTAATTGGAAATGATGACTGGAAAACATTGTTCTGAAGTGTTACACTATCAAAAGGAACAAAAACCAGAGCGAGGTTGGAGAACTGTTTTCCAATCTAGACCACACGTATGGCAATTTTCATGTGTCCATCCATACATTTTAAGTGAGAGATGGGGTCCGGCCTGGACAGGTGACCAGGCCTTTGCAGGACTATTAATTTTATTTATTTTTTTATACAAGTTTTATACAAGTTGGATTTCCCTCAATTTACCACTGTAATAGTTCCTTCATAAATCTGCTTGGTTAAATAGTTGCATTTTGTGTTCTACATTGTTATGTTTACCCATCCGTTTCATTGGTGGAGGAATCACTGAACGAGTACTCTGAGGATTGAGGATTTTAGGAATCTGTGGCTTATTAAATTAAAGATTAAATAATAATAATAAATACTGATCATTAAGATTTGCATTTTACTACATTACTAGTATTGTATTCAGTTATTACAGCTTAACAACACAACATTTCAGAATTTTTCACATTTCTGTGGTGATAATGTTACTGTTTTAGCTCAGAACACCCTACACATCTTAAAATCATCAATATCTGATGAGCTGGCAATGAGAACAGCCAAGAACCTAAACCTTTATACATTTGAACCATTGCTTTTAAACCTTTCATAAAAAAACATAACTTTTTTTGAGCATGTATATATGTGTGTGTATATTTAAGTAGTAATACAATATCAAAATAGTGGAAATCAAAATGTTTGGAAATCCGAATTTTTAATGTCTTCCATTTTCTCGGTGAATGAACTGATTCTACTGTGGTCCTCAGATGCCTTGCCACAAACCATTTAATGAAACAAGAAACCAAGTTTATCTTTAGTACTCCAACTGTAGAAGGTGCGGAAACCATGAAGGGGAAAGGGAAACTCTGGGCTCCGCACGATCAGTTTGTCTTCCCTTTGAACCTCCATCTGACAGAGGAGGAGTTCTTTTCAACAGCAGCACTCTGTTTCCTCTGTGGTCAACCAGCAGCTACTGGAACCCCATGCCATGGAGGGGCCAGTGCTTTGGTTTATATTTAAACAAGCAATGATTCCTCCCTACCACTTCCATGAAATGGAAGGGGGGGAAAAAATAAGACACAGTCTGTAATTCACAGGAAGAGATTTTTTTTTAAAAAAGGGAAAAAGGGCTGAGGCAAAGAGGTTGTTAAAACACAGAGTAGAAGGAGCCTGTTGAATGGACCATGGCGGGTGTTGAGCGGTGGGCCCTGCGGGTTAAAGGAGCAAACAAAACATACATCATTGTCTCTGTGTGCCAGGGTCTCCATTCAGAATGAACTGGACCTCGTCTTTGGCATGAAAGGCCATTTTACCAGTTCTGTTTATTTTCATGGATCACAGAGAGTTTTACACAGACAAGATGTAACACACTTGTGTTTATCTAAAATCACTTTGAATCTACAATTTGGGCGTGTAAAAAAGAGACTCAAACGAAGCCATTGGGGCAGTTAAAATCTAGTTTAGGTGGAGTCAGAAGTCTTCATGATACTGAGGTCCTTTTTTAACATGATCTCATTGCAGATTATTGTGTGTAGTAAGCAAAGAGACCATTTTTTAAGACGCACAAAAAACTTTTAGCTTACTTAAACTTCACTTGTGCAAGGAAGTGGTTTTCAACTGCATGCAAAAGAGTGGATATTGTTTTGCAGAGCTCTCCCAAGATGCTATTTCAAAATGGTCATCTCAACATAGTTAGCTAAACCTGTCATTTTAGTTACCAAGAATAAGATCGTGTGGTTGTGTGTTACAGGAACAAAGACGTCTGGGACGTAAGAAATCACATCGTGAAATCAAGGCTATTGTTAAGGGGCAGGGGGGGCAGGCTGTTGCACGATGACTGTTACATAAAATCCACTTTTTAAAACAGATCTTTTTTTAAATGTACTTTCATTTCACCACAGGTAGAAACAGGGGAGGTGTCACACCATGCTTCTACCACATATATTTGCATAATTTAATTGAAGGCACCAAATTCCACTCTATAAAGTATCCAGAATAGATCCAAAACCAGTTTGATTGAGGTTTCATGTCACTTTGACCTTTTACGGCTTATGGAGTTTAAATGAAGTTTCTGTCTGGAGTGAAAGATTTAGAATAACTTAATATATAGATATTGCTATTTTGGTTTTTTAGAGCTGTGAATATTGGTTATGTAAAAATAGCAACCTAAACAGAGCAATAAATGTGTTATCTTACACAAAATAAATCCCAAACATAAATGAGCAACAGGAACAATCCAGTTCACTGATAATGCAAATCAATTATCCATTCAATATAAACATGAAGTATAATGCACCTCAAGCACGACTCAGCATTTTGTAAAGTCAAACAAGCAGGCTTGCACGTTCTCCTGTTTCTCTATTTGGTTGCTATGGGGGTTACCAAGATGTAGACTAATCTGCTGGCTCATTGCTTCAAGATACATCTGCCAACGCAACATGTAAGTCATTTCAGCATCCTGTTTCTCAATCTGATCCAGGCCATGCTTTAATATCGTCCCTCTCGCTTTCTTGAAGTCGACCTTCTTCCATTGTTCATATTTAACTCTCCATAACTGCATCAAAGTCAGTGCTGCTCAAAGTTGTTATTCATTTCCCGGGCCCTCTCATCTGCTCCTGGTAGCTGTATTCTCACCATTTTGATGTGTCTCTGAAGAATCGCTTGGCTTTTCCATCTGAAGCCGAGCTCGCAGAATTGCTGCTAATTGGGAAAATGTTGCCCCATCAATATTCACAAGCTGGTAATGTTTTCCAGTCGACACTTTCAGCTTCTGCCAAGGCTCACCTCACAAGAATCACATCTTACCCCCGTTGTCTGAAAAAGGCTGCTCGGTTTGGTATCACCGGCGCTGCCATGTGGAACAGTAATTTTCCCTTTACATACTCCTTTGCACGCTGGTGTGGTTGTTAACACACTCTCCCCTCACAGCAACAGTGCTCATGGTTTGAATTTCTGTCTCAAATTTGAATGTTCTCCGTTTTTATGTTCTCCCCGAGTAGTTCGGTTTCATCCAACTATCCCTATCCCTGCCCGAAAACATGGTCGTAGGTCCATACGGGACTCTGCTGATACTTGTTCATCTCAGTGTGGCCTTGTTAGTGGACTACCCCTCCTGGATTGACTTTTATAAAGCAGATATAGAAAGCGTATGGATGAATAGTTTCAAGGGTGCCCCGAAAAATGCATTCGCTTTATCTCAGTTGATTTACTGGATGTGTGCAACGACAACGTTGTTAGTATGTGTCAACTGCCTGGTACGAACACAGCTGTGCATCAGCTGCATGCTGCCTGTGGTGCAGTCAGGTCACACCATTGGTTTCTTATTTTTAAATCTATGCCAAATGGACTTCATTCTGAGAAGGGTATATATGCTTAATCTATCCAAAAAATCATTTCTCTGCTTGACGTTTTTTTTTATATCCAGTGCATCAAAATGATCATTGTAATATTTGCTTCCTCTGTTGATGATTGGAGTTTATTAGATTTCTCAATCATCAATGTCCCGATAATTCTTAAAGCTTTAAAAGAGAAACTAGACTTATTTGTGGATCTTGAAAATCAATTCACCTCTGATCTGAAAAGGCATCTTCAGATGAGAGGTGAAACATGTTCAAGATCCTTGAAATCCATTTGCCATCATACAAACTCCAAGTATTATTGATTAGCTTCACCTACCGTGGATGATACACACAGAGCACGGCGATGGTGTCTGCTGGACAAAAACTCAGTGATGGATTCTTTTTATGTGGTTGTGGAAATAGATTTCACTTGACACTTGATGAAATTTTGGCCACTTGGTTTGAAATAAACTGTACATTAAGAGTAAATCGTTTGTGTACTTTGTACAAAGAAGTGTTAAGCTTACCCTCTTTCTTTATATTTTGATTCAAAAGAGCCCAATTGATGATCTTAAAATAGTCTCAAACAACAATTCTCCAGGCTTTTATGGGAAATAATCAGCAAGAAACATGAGTCTACCCACTCAAGAAAATCCCTCTCTGACTCCCTTGTAAGACAAAGGAAGATACAGAGTCCTACAATCACCTTCTCTTCTCACATTTCTACCTCTCTCAAAGCTTAGAGACCCAGCTCCCAAAAGCTAACATTTTCCACGCTTTAAAGACTTTTCTTTTCCTTTGTGAATGTCACATTGTTGCCTTCCACCTGTCAGTCACCGGAGATTAGACAGACCCGAGAGCTGACATGTTGGACATACGCAGTGTCACAACACTGAAACGTTGAACAGATTAGCCACTTTTGCTGGGGGAGGACCAATAACCCGGCTATCAATCTTCTATGCGCTGCATGTTGCTGCCTGCGGAGTGGAGCGCTTCAAACAAACAACGCTGTCACCAACCAGAACTGTGGGGACATTTTGGTATGCAAGGTGAGCAGTGTAGATGTAATCACATTTGACAGCTTAATAAAATTCCGTTATTAATTCCCATTGGCCCCTCAGCGTCAGAGCAGAGAACATTTTGAATACATTAAGGCACCATATGTAGTCTGTCCCAATGGAATCGTGATGCCTGCTGTTCTTTTCTTTTTTATTTAAAGAAATCATTAGGAAAGCTAGTCCTGTTTTTCTTTCTTTTTTTTTTAGTTGTTGTTTGAGAGTCAAACTTAATCTTTATTGTCATTATCCACCACTTATTTTGACCTATATATATATATACATATAGTTTTTTT
>JABUIW010000031.1:7024982-7044003 GCA_013363375.1 Menidia beryllina | reverse complement strand
TATATGTATATGCCGCTGTTTTATTTATGGAGCCAGTAACAAAAATAATTTCCCTCTGGGATTATTAAAGTATTTCTGATTCTGATTCTGATATATTAGATAATCTACACATATAGAAAGACAACAATGTCCTTAAACTTTAAACTAGAGTTGCATCCTGCTATTATTTGTTGTTATCAGAATATTTTTATTTAATGTTTTGATCATGGGTTTATTGTCTGCATCAGTCCTGGACTTAGCTTTTTTAGGCCGCAACAGATCCATCGGATCAAGTTTTCCCGACCGTGCTCCTCAAAGAGCACTGCCCTGCACGTTTTCCAAGTTTCCCTGCTCCAGCACGCTGGAGTCCAATAAGTGGGTCAGCTCTGTGGCTCTGTAAGCTCTGCAGAGGGCCGATGAAGGCCCAGTTATTTGATTCAGCTGTGCTGGAGCTTGGAAACTTGGAAAGCATGCAGAGCGCGTGCCCCAAGGACAACAGTTGGGAAACGCTGCATAGATAATCACATCTTCTTTGTTAGCCATTAATTGGTTGATTTGATATTATTATCACTGTCTTCACGAAAGTTTCACAATGCGAAATCAGTCATGAGCCATAGTTTAATCAATTACAAGTCCAATACCTGATTCTTTGCTCTCCTGCTTTTCTGTACATATTTATGGCACATTATTCAAAATACTATGTCTCTTCTAATTTGTTTGCTGAAGTTTTTGTAATTAATGTTGGGACACTACTACTAAGTTCTGGGAAATAGTTAAAGTCAAATCAAATGAAAATTAGTGTAAAACAGTCAAACGTGTGGGCATACTTTTCCCAAAACTTTTAAATAAATGGATATCTCCAAACAAACCCAGAAGTGTAATTAAAGGCTAATATTTTTACCATGGCTGTACTTTGACTTTCCAGCTTTTTACTCTTCAGTGGTTTGATAAACGCTTCTGCTGTTACCACCAACTCATTTTCTTCCTCAACGTAACATACTTTTATGTTATTTCTAACTTGACATAAAATTACAGATTTAAATATAAGTTCCTGCAATGTAAGAATCCTGATGGTGCCAAACGGATTTTAGTGTGTCCAAAGAGGTTGGCTTTAGTATCAACACCACATCCAAAAGAATGGGAACGCTCTGATAATCTCATCAACCAATTATTCTTTCACAGAACACAGTAAATATATTAAGAATATTGGCTCATCCTTTCACGAAGGATGAAAACAGGTTATATTTGCCAGTGTGTAACGTTCCCTCTTTGTTTCAGCAGTCCATTGATCTGCTCTTTTGGCTGGAAATTCTCACTATGTTCACACAGAAATTTATGAAAAGATTCCTGCTTGGTCTCCATTTAAATTCTGCTTGTTTTCAATGCAGTGTTGTCCATTATCACAAGCATATATTTTGACTTTTAGCTGTGTTCACAAAGCTGTGTCCACGTTCTCCAAATCTTTTGATGAAGCAGGATTATTTGCTGTTGAGGATGGCTTTCCTAACGTCTTTGCACTTTTAAAAAGATTAGACTCAGCTCTTTGCTTTTTATATATACTGTATACATCTGAGAGTTTCAACACTTTTGATGTGCTTTTGAGTACCATTTGCCCTTTCGTTTTCCCATTCCAGCTTTTTTACTTGGTTTCTGCTATGTCATCGCAAAGTCAAATCTCTCATGAAATGCTCAAATCACATATATAATTCATTGCATTTTGTCTTTGTATCTTACACAAAATAACGAAATTTTTGAAAGAGTGGATTTACTTATCTTAATGTTGCAGACTGATTGTTCAGATTAAAATTTTTTGTTAGATTTTTACAAACAGTTGAGAAAAAAAAAAAGGAATTCACATATGATTGGATCTTTCTGTTGTTATTTGCATATCTTATCATAAAAATGACCCTTTTGCTCAGTCTCCCAAATTACTTGATTTTTCTACAGGTCATAGCAGAGCATGAGGCTCCGGCAGTTTCTTCTCCATCGCTGCAAGGCATTGAGGAGTTATCAGAGGCTGTCGCAGGTCTCAGCACCGTGGAGGAGGTCATGAAGTATTTGGAACCCGAACGATGGCAGCTGGACATGGAAGAGTTGTACAAACCTACCTGGCATGTGCTCGGAAAATCATTCATCCACAACAAGAAGGCTAGAGGTAGGCTGCTTTAAATGTCTTATTTTTAGCTTATCAAATCTATATAAATAATCTATAAAAATCTAAATGGTAATTTAGAATTCAGCAAGAATCTGATGAATACTCATTCTTAGAATTTCACACTTGATTGAATATAAACTCATATTGACTTCTATGCTTAATCTATTCTTTCTAATTGTCCATTAGTGCAAATACTTTTATGTGAGCTCAGTTGATTCTTGCTTCTGTTTCAGGAGGAGCTGATCTGAACCAGCTGAGGGAAGAAGTTCGCCTGTATAGCTGCACGCCACGCAACTACTCTGTGTCATTACGCGAGGAGCTCCGGAGGACGGATGCCATTTTCTGGCCAAGCTGCGTCCTTGTAAAGCGCTGCGGCGGCAACTGTGCCTGCTGCTCCAACCGCTGTTACGACTGCCAGTGCCTGCCTGCCAGGGTCATAAAGAAGTACCACGAGGTAATCAGCACTTTGACACGGAGTGATGAAATGTCTTTCAGACATGCTTCACTTCCCACCCAGTTTAAACCCAAACTCCAAACTGGAGCATTCCACTTCTGTTCTACAGACCACACAAAGTAGTCTGAAAGTCATTGTGTGAAGCTGTCAGAAAAGGATTGTTTAGCACATTTAGCAACAGGGGAAGACTCCACTGGAGCTCAAGCTGTTCACCTTCAGGCCCAGATGTTAATATCTATCAATTTTCAAGGTAAACGCAACAGAAAAAAAAAATGTGTTAGAGAATCTTTGTGTTTTTTGGTTTTTTTATTATACAGATTATAAATACATATCTCAAATATGGAAGAAAATATATAGGTTTTAGGGTTTACAAACTACTCATTCGTTGCATTAAATGGCTATAGGCTCACTTTCGGAACTGTTTAGCTAAATGCTAACAGTTTGGTTTGGTTCCTTTTACACGTACAAAAAGTAACTCAGCGAGTTTTATAAACTGAGCAAAGATCACTGTAACAGCAAAGCTCTCTAAATATAACACATATACATGTGCCGCCTAATTTGATTGGACGGTCATACTTCAACTCAGATAAAAGTGTAATGCCAGTCATCTGGATGGCTTGAAAACGTAAGAGAGCTTAAACTGTTTAGCTTGGGAAGCAGATGAATGTGAAAGTTCATGTTTTATTTGCTTTGGCTCAAAGTTTCTGACCCTTTTCCTGCTCTAAAAGATTTCCGCTGGATTAGGTTGGCCAATAGCAAGTCTTTGTCGGCTGTCAGGTGGTGGAGCACAGTTTAGACATGCCCTTCATCTACTTCACGTGTTTCGTGGCTTCATTGCCTTTCTTTTAGATGTGTGCAGAAGTATTTGAGCTGTTCCTCTTAATAATACTCTTGATAAATCAAAAATGAATTGAGAGGTGTCAGAATTCCTGCATTTGTTTTAATCTAACAAATTATACTCATGGATATGGATAATCATCTGTTAAAATATCTGGAAATTTAAGATTTAAGATAGAAAACGAAACCCTTTTAAACCATTCGATTATTAACAAAACTATGGCTCTTGAAGCTTGTTATAACTTAACTGTTAAGGTCTAGCAGTTAACGCATGCACGGTTCCTTTTCTAACAGGTTCTACTGTTGAAACATCGAAGTGGTGGGAGGGGTCTGCAGAAGACCATGACTGATGTGCCCTTGGAGCACCATGAAGAGTGCGCCTGTGTGTGCAAAGATGACTTGGATTGACCTGACACATGCATTATATCCACCAAAGGAGGCGCACAGGATGTTAGAAATGAACCCCTGATGCCGTTCTGTATCTCATCCACTTTTACTGGAAGCTAACTAGATTCTGCCTTTATCCTGTTGTCCTTCCACTAATTGGATGAAGCAGAAGAGACTGGAATCTAATAAATCTTCTGAATGGACGTGGCCACTGTGGAATACTAATGGTGTGCTCTGAGTACATTTTAGAGAGACAGAAATTCACCAGAGCAGATACGGATGATTACCTATGAGCTCTGAAGACTTCTTAGCTCCTTGGAGACATGGACCTTGAGACATTTTTGCCTCCTCTTCCTAATTGTTATTTTTTTTACTTTTTTATAAAAAAGTTAAATCAGTGTGAGCAGAAAAGTGGCGTGGAAAATGGGAGCTCCTCTGTTCAAATGCCTTTCTGATGCCTATAAGTGAGCTGGCTCCTGCTGCCTTAGTCCCTCAGCTTCTCCAATATTAGCATAAAGGCAAAAAAAGATGTTTTTAATTAATAGTATTATTTTCTCTCCATTTTTTTTGCAGCAATCGCAGATTTAATCAACAGCAAAATGGGGCCGCGTGAGACTGCCTTAAGTGTAAATATTTGATTTGCTTTTCTTTTCTGTATTACTTTGCCTTTGTTTTTTCACCAGAGATCCCCAAGGAGTTGCACACGATGAATTTGTTACCTATTGTTATGAAAAAGTCTCCATTTGATCCTTCTCAGTATCCCACATCTGCCTGCTTCAGGAAGGCCTGGTATCAAGCTATTTTTGCATCATATTCATATTTTATATTTATTGGCTTCATGAAAGGGAATATAGGTCCAACGAGCTTCGTTTGCTGCTTTTGTCACTGTACAGTAGTATTAGCCTGCTTTTTTCATTTCTAGTTATTTTTTCATTGCCATTTCCTCATCGATGTTTTTAAGTGTCTGTACACCGAAGTTATTTATCTCTACGTTTGCAACCGCTGTTTGTGTATTTTCAAGTACTGAACATCAAAAATAAATTTTTCCATTTCTAACTGACTTTCAAGCTACAATATTCGGGATCTGTGAACGAGAAAGTAAAACAAAGAGAGACAAAAGCAGTTTTTCTTTTATACGGACAGTAAATTACTCAAATTACCTCACAGAGTCCATGCGGAGTCCAAGTGGCTTCTGTGGTCACCCAAGCGTTTAGAATGGGTGGTTGAACTTCATGAATTTAAAGGTTACACATCATGATTCTGAGGGTCAGATGATGCATAAGAGTTTTTTGTGTGTTTAAAATTGTACAGTACAAGTTAGCAGGGCTAAATTTCATCATGGCATCTTGCTATCTTAACATTCTTGATCATCAAATACGGTAAAGTCAAATCTAGATGGAGAACATGGAGAAATCATTTTTGGATCTTTTTTAATCTTTCACTATGCCCACATGCCACTCTGGAAAAAAGAGCATAAACAAACTAAACGTTGTTTCAAGCCCTCCGTCAGTAACAAATGAAGTAAAACAGAGTTTAATGGTCACTGACTCTATCCAACTTTTGCAACATGTAGTTTACAAGTGTTTTGATAGAAGATGGAGTGGTTTAGGACGTGTAAAGGTATTGTACTGAATATCCTGTGAGTTTCCACTTTTGCCTTTGTCATTCAAACTCTGCATGGATGGGTTCATTTACACTCACTGTCTCACAGCCCAGCAGTTGAATGATCTTCCTTGAACCTCACCCGTTCTTAATTCCAAAAGCGTCTTATCAGACAATGAGCTGTGTTGTTCATACACCATTTGGCCATAAGGTCACCCAGGAGGAGGTTCTCATTTGTCCATCTCACACTGCTGTCCCGGCTAATTATTCTGATCTAATGTGCGCCCTGGCAGGCGTCTGCGGTGATGCCAGATGCTACTGCACGGCCCCGCCGGCTCTCGATGTGGTTTGTATCATATTAAACAGGCTGCCTTCCTTCGTCGGGGTAGTGCTGCTTCGCAGAAGAAACCTCATTTCACTGGCACAAGATGTGACACAACATGGGCAGTTGGTCTAGCTGTTGATGTGTTTGTGGACACGCGTGTGTGTGCATGAATGTTCACAGCTCCGATCCAGCACAAGACACTTTCAGCCTGTTGACCCAAACCAGCCTAAACTACAGGATTATAGTGACATTATCTGTATAGTTTCTGAATGTGTGTTGTTTTAACGTCCATTAGAAATATATAAGCAAAGCCCTGTCGGTGGGTATGTATGATTGTGTTTATACTGTGCCACTTGAGGAAAAGATGTATAAGTTTTGGTTGCCTGGACCAAACGTGACGTAAATGATTTCTACATCCTACATAGATGAGTCATCTCTAAAAAACGGCACACTCAAATATTTAAATTACTGTTCAAAACACTAATGACTAACCTCTAAAGAAAGTCTTATCTTCCTACTTAATAACTGCTACACCACCAAAGAACTCATTGCAACAACATTATAAATTAATTGCTGAATTTCTCAGTCACTGAAAAAGGACTATTATGTGCTCCATGTGAACTCTAAAATATTCAAATCCAATTATGTTATTAAAAGGTTGAAATGCCATCATCATTTTGATTGATTCATTATTGTTTTTATTTGTTTAAAATGACTTAAAGTGAACACACAGTAGGGGATCAGCAATTTGCCAAGCAGCAGTAGTCCATTAAAATAGTAGTAATGAAATTAATAATATTGGTGTACCAAGACAATATTATTTAGTATTCTAGTCTTTTCAGTAAAGTTCAAGAAAAGTTCAGGAAAGTGAGGGAAGAACTCTATTTATCATCTTTCATTAAACACTGCCTAGTTGGTTTGCCAGGTTTCACATTTTGAGGTGTGCAGTGGACTAATGTTTATTTAGCCTTGTGACTTCCTCCACTGAAGAAGCAGCAGGAAAATTCAGACTTCTGATTCAAGAAACGGACAGATCTTTCAGGCCAAGACATATTCAGCTTTTGAGCGTGCTTTTCTCTTATGTTATACATGTTATTCTTTATACTGTATATAAGTTCAATGTGTCTGTGCGGTCTGATGCCTGGATCTCATAAACTGTGTGGCACTGACTCAAAACAGAGCCAGGAGCAGTTTAGCCATGGCAACAACAGCCATGGTTTCTTAGTTTTTCTTTATTTATTTCCAAAAATGTTGATTATACTAGGATAGATATTGTCACAGTAACAGTAAGTTGTATATAAGTGCTACTAATGTGACTGAGCAGTTTTAGGGTTAGGTTAGATAAAACAAACATAAAAGCCTATTTTTCTTTAAAGCATGATGGATGTGTGGTAAAATCATTCAAAACTAAAGTATCATTACAAACCCTCTTGTCATAAAACATTTTCTGAAAGCTGACTCTGGTAATGTCTGTAATATTTTACTTCCAGTCATGTAATTTTTTTCCAGTCAAATTACATTTCTACAGGCTTTAGAGCCCCTTCAACTAGGAAATGACTCTGAATTTCACCAAGCAGCATGGGAATCAATCTCATTGTGAGGTCATTTATAACTGTGCTGGATCTTTGAGTAATAACCAATGGGGAAAATATGGCTGCCCCGTCTCGATGACATCGCCAGCTTCCCTAATTGGTTGTAAGGGAAAGGCCAAATTGATGGGTGCATGTTATGTTTTGATAATTACAGACTTCTGAAGTGGTGCTTTTCAAATAGCTGGCTGTTGGTGGAGATGTAAGGGGATCGACTTTAGTGTTTTAATAATCATGGGTCAGGAAAATCATTTACAATGTAGTTCAGGATCTGTCAGATGTAGGAAACATGTACTGTAATTTGACTGATGTCTCCAGTTTTAGCTTCCATGTCCTCATTATGTCCAGCATTTGGCCACTCCACCCCATCACGGCAATATTAATGTGTTAAACATTTTGTAAAAGAAGAAAAAGAATAGCATACATTTACACAAAAAAACGTCTACTCGAATGTGCAGTACATATATAATTAAGAGTTGTTTCTACTTCCTTAATCATGAATTTTACATTGTTTGCAGTAGTTTTATGTGCCATTTTACAGTGTTTACCTAATGAAGGAGACCTTATCTATCTATCTCCAAGCAGATCTGAGAATGTGAGCGTCACTCAGAGCAAATCTCCTGTCAAGAAAACCAAAGATGTGTTGTTTTAGGTACAAGCGTGGTCGAGGACTGAAGAGATCTGACAAGGCTCCCAGAACTGATGTTCTACCAAACATCCAACATTGTTGACAGTCATTGGGGAACTGCATCTTTAATGAAAAAATAAAAGAATGTCTGAAGTTGTTGATTCTAGTGTGTGTTTTCCAACCCTGGGGGTACACTTTGTTAATCTTTGTCACGCTATTTTGATATTCTGTATGGCAAAAACAAGAATTAGATGTAATTTTCAGATATTGGCATATTTGCATTTTTCCTGTTTTTTATGTTTTATTTTTTATGAGTAATACAAAAGGTTTTTGGCTCCAAGCCAGTTTGCGTAGAATTTAATAAGATGAACACACATTTCCCAATGCAGGTCACAAACTCCAGAAACCATGAATAAAAGGATTGTGTTCCTTCATCTTATCTTAAAATGATTAACAACTTGCAACTAAAGTTTGGAAAAAAACACCCTTATCAATAACTTAGTCCAAAAATTTTTCTTAACAAATGGGCTCATTTAAATTCACAAGTTATATTATAAATGTTTCTCGGCTGTTTGTTTAATAGCTTCTATTACTTCTATCTTCTTTTCCCCTCTAAACATTTGTATAAATCCTGGAAGAACATGCATATCAAGCTTACGGGATCATGGCAGGTGAATGATGTTTTGTGGCCACATAGGTAACAGATGTGTGCTTCATTTTCCACAAGGAGGAAAAGGTCACAATAATCTCCCAGACATCTGTAGGTAATCATTTCACAGAGCTGCTGGGGGACTTGGATCCTCTCACCCTAATGGAACAGACAGACATCCATCAAGGCTGTCTTTCAAACACTTTCTCTGTTTCTGTGTTGTAAAATCTCTGTTTGTTCTTGTGAAATCCTACAAGGCAGAATTTAGATTGTTCAGATGCTCCATTTTACAAGGGCAGGAATTGTCAATACATTTAGCAGATGTGGCTAAAATGTAATATTTGATTTATCAATAAGATGAATAATGATTTGGAATCCTGAACTTGTACATTTTTGTCTTTTTATTCATGTTTGCTGGCAGTGAAATTTGGTTGGTTAGTGAGTTGAATACTACATCTATCACTGAACAGCATAATGTTGGATTTAGGTAACTCGCAAAAGGTCAAATGGGTCCTTTTTTCAAATATAGTGAATTTGTAGAATGTTTTTAAAAAGAATCTTAATATTTTGCATTATACTTTTTCTTAGGGATGGAAATTCCTTCATTTATGTTCCTGATCATTCCAGAGTTGACAGTATGGATGAGTATCACTGAAAGAATGTAACACGTTGTTATAATCTCCAGACAGGAAAATTGACCTCATTGCTGATCCATATTTAATTAACAATGTTTTGTTATCCCAGAGATTCGTTTAAATGTCCACATAAATATACTCTGAAGCATTCGAGTCTTAAAGGATGTAAAGATCTTGAAATTATCTCAATACTTCCAGAGTGGCCATATCTCACATTCAAATCTTGCAACTCATTCAGCAGACAATTTTTTGGACCACTAATTTGTCACTAATTCATATGTCAGTGTTTTAATCAGCATCACATAAGGTTGCAACCGATGTGTGACGCTACTACTCTCAAAGGACACCTTCTGCCTCTCTGAGATTCTGTTGTCTGGAAATAAACAGCATGATTTAACACCTGGGGAATGAAAATGTGTTCCCATGGCTGCACCGCCTCTGCTCTACAAAAGAACACTGATTTGTGACTATCTCAGTGGATAATGGGAAAATAGGTGATGTATGGATGAGTCAAAACAGGGCATTCTGATGTGAATTATGTTTGTATACTCAACAAATCTGTGAAGCAGTGGGAGTAAAGTCATGGTTAAGCCTCATTTAACTTAATCGAGGACATCATAGCTTTTCATTGTTGATGAAACAATTAATCACAAATTACACCAATATATTTGAAGAGAAGATATTTGTATCTGAACAGAATCGCAACAAATAAAAAAGGAATCATGGAACAAAGCGAATCTATGAAGGACAAGTGAAATGAAGAAATGATCTCAGTCTCATGGTAACTGTTTGGAAGCACCTAGAAGGAGCACTATTTCCAGACAAAAAATTGAATTTATCCTGAATAGAGTGTAAGAATGTGTTTTACGGCATATCAAAAAATCTTTAAAATGTTCCAAACTGGTAACCTGATGTTTAAAACATGGTGGAAGTGCTAAAGGTTTTTCCTTAAGTATTGGTTCTCATTTATTTTGGGTCCTTTACTGAGCGTAAACCCCTTGAAAATCAATGTAAACACAGATTTTTATCAGGTAAACATGCAGGAGGAAAAGACCAATATCAAAAAGAAAATCTTGACTTACCCATCCTTAGAGAGATTAGAATAACTTATCTTTTATAAAGCAGGAAAAAAACCCCAAAGCAAAATGTTTGGAGTGATCATATATACAGGGGTTGGACAATGAAACTGAAACACCTCTCATTTTAGTGTGGGAGGTTTCATGGCTAAATTTGACCAGCCTGGTGGCCAATCTTCATTAATTGCACATTGAACCAATAAGAGCAGACTGTGAATGTCCAATTAGCATGGTAAAAGCACAGTTTTGCTCAAAATATTGCAATGTAAACAACATTATGGGTGACATAGCAGAGTTCAAAAGAGGACCAATTGTTGGTGCACGTCTTGCTGGCGCATCTGTGACCAAGACAGCAAGTCTTTGTGATGAATCAAGAGCCACGGTATCCAGGGTAATGTCAGCATACCACCAAGAAGGAGGAACCACATCCAACAGGATTAACTGTGGACGCAAGAGGAAGCTGTCTGAAAGGGATGTTCGGGTGCTTACCCGGATTGTATCCAAAAAGCATAAAACCACGGCTGCCCAAATCACGGCAGAATTAAATGTGCACCTCAACTCTCCTGTTTCCACCAAAACTGTCCGTCTGGAGCTCCACAGGGTCAATATACACGGCCGGGCTGCTATAGCCAAACCTTTGGTCACTCATGCCAATGCCAAACGTCGGTTTCAATGGTGCAAGGAGCGCAAATCTTGGGATGTGGACAATGTGAAACATGTATTGTTCTCTGATGAGTCCGCCTTTACTGTTTTCCCCACATCCGGGAGAGTTACGGTGTGGAGAACCCCCAAAGAAGCGTACCACCCAGACTGTTGCATGCCCAGAGTGAAGCATGGGGGTGGATCAGTGATGGTTTGGGCTGCCATATCATGGCATTCCCTTGGCCCCATACTTGTGCTAGATGGGCGCGTCACTGCCAAGGACTACCGAACCATTCTGGAGGACCATGTGCATCCAATGGTTCAAACATTGTATCCTGAAGGAGGTGCCGTGTATCAGGATGACAATACACCAATACACACAGCAAGACTGGTGAAAGATTGGTTTAATGAACATGAAAGTGAAGTTGAACATCTCCCATGGCCTGCACAGTCACCAGATCTAAATATTATTGAGCCACTTTGGGGTGTTTTGGAGGAGCGAGTCAGGAAACATTTTCCTCCACCAGCATCACATCGTGACCTGGCCACTATCCTGCAAGAAGAATGGCTTAAAATCCCTCTGACTACTGTGCAGGACTTGTATACGTCATTCCCAAGACGAATTAACGCTGTATTGGCCACAAAAGGAGGACCTACACCATACTAATAAAGTATTGTGGTCCAAAACTAGGTGTTTCAGTTTCATTGTCCAACCCCTGTATATATATATATATATATATATATACACATACATAATGATCTCTATTTTTTTTTATCTTTAAACTGGGGAGGACTGTTTCTGTGGAAATAATTACTGAAAGTCCAGGGATCAAACTTTGCTTTGCAACTTAAAAAAAATGTAAAAGACTAAACACAACAGGCACAGGAGACATTGACAGTGAAATAATTATTTTTCTTTTCTGCGAGCCTGGAAATGCCCCGTTGCTACCCTCTCTGTCACGCGCACAAATGGGCTGAGTCAAACAGTTTACGCATCCTGTTTTCTTTTTCGACGCTGTTTGAAACGGGGCTCACAAACCACATGTAGGCCACAGCACGGGTCCCAGTCAGCGGTCCACTGAACGCCCCGTTCATGCTGAAGTCCCGCTGAGCCGGTGCTTAAAAACATACCCAAGTGATGTGGTCACTGGCAAAAAAAATACAACCACTGGGGTCAGTTCATGCACTGCTAATGCTGATGACACGGGGCGTCTGCTTTCCGGTTCACTTTCCAGTCTTTAAAAACCTCAACAAAGCATCACTCATAATTAGAATATGTGAAATTATAATTATGCAAGGCACAGGAGAAAATCCAAACTTCAGAACCCCAAGTACAGCTTTATTTGAAGTCAGACAAACATGCTACACAAACTGTTACAGGGAATCCTTAAACTCTGTGTTTAATTCATTCAGACATTCCCTGCTACAGTGTTTCCCTCTTAGCTTCTTTCTTCTAAACAACACGAAGAATTATTTCCAATAAGTCCTGAGCGAAGCTAAAATAAACTTTCCCATCACATAACCCTGTGAAGACAGAACAGCCAGTGTCCTTTTAGGGAAACAAGTGCCGTGTTTGAAAATTCCATAATTTCGGAAACAGAATGTCGGCCCACAACAGATGCCAACTGTCCATCAGAGCTGCCAATCCTTTAAACTTACACATCCATCTCTCTCTCTCTCTCTCTCTCTCTCTTTCGCCCATTCCCAGGTTGGTCCTCTGAGAAATTAATCATTTTGATAACCAGCCATGAGCCCTTCTGCAGCTGTTGGTGGGAAAGAGTTTACTGAAACTGCTGCTGGCGGATTGGAATAAAACTGAGAGGACTCACCTGCTCAATCTGTTAATTCATCTCCTTATAATGATTAATCAGAGAAAAACATTCTGGCAAGAAATAATCGGAAAGGCGTGTCATTTTGTGCGGTTTCATCCACAGGACATCAAATCAGATTACATGCAGAACAAGTCATGTGCACATTTAAATGGGAAATGTCAGAAAAATTACAACACGGGCAAAAACTGTCTAAATATTATATGTTAAATAGAGAGGCTTTTAGGGTGGCATCTGTCGGAAAATACATTTTTATCATCTGTAAGAAAAGATTAATGAAATAAAAATAACTTTATATGTAATGCACGCTTTGAGGTTTTTCATATATTGTTTATTTAAACTTGTGTTTACTATCCAACTATTTTCAATACCCACTTATCCAAAATCATGAGGTTTTGGTGCATTTAGTTCAGTTTAAGGATTGATGTTTTGGATATTAACCCATATGTCATTGGGTGAGAGGTACACTTAGAACGGGTCATGCACGTCTTTTGAAGCACTGTGATGTAAAACCAGTGAAAATAGTATTTAATTAAAAGTCATGTAAAATCCCTTCTGAGAAAAATTTGAATACCATAGGCGCATTTAGTTCATTTTAAGGATTGATGGTAGGACATGGCCGTTGTTTTACTTTAGACTCTCCTGTCGAAAATAGCTTAGAATTCAATGTCTTGTTATTTGCGGTGTTGCAAACTCTCCTTGGATTTGGATGTTAAAAAATTCATAACTGTTTGTAAACACATTGCTCCGAGATATCTGGATATTCTACTGTGACCACTGAGCAGTATTATTTCTAATTAAATTGAATAGTTTGCCACATCATATTGCAACTAGAAGATGCATTAACTTTACTCCAACCGGTAAATCTTTTCTTTCCACTCATGTTTCTCCAGAGTGCACTTTGAAATACAGAAATAATCAGTAAGTTAAACAGAAAACTGTTTGCACAGTTACTGCAATTCATGTAGCAATTTTTGTAATGATTGCATCATGTTTTTGTCAGTAATGTGCTGCAGCTGTGATGGTTACTCAGCACACAAGATCGTTTTAGCAAATTGAAGCTATCGCTTGTTGTATGTTAATCTGTCACCATCATCTCAAAACTTAATTCAATCTGTTGTGTTCATATTTGTATTCAGAACGTCAAGACGTAACAAAATGCATTGCATTCAGTCCAAAGGTTGCACTGCTCATTTTTCCCTTTAGAGCATCTGGTACTCAGTATTCCACATGGTTCTTTTGCACTACATAACTGTTAAAGTTTTCCAATAAAAAATGTCTTTGAAGTATGTCTCAGATAAGATCAAACACTCCATAAAACTGTAACAGAATTAAGAAATGGGGAAAGTATTTCTTTTCTGAAGAAAGAAAAGCCACAAGCTCTTGCAATCTGAAAGGCATCAAAGACTGCTATCCTCAGGTACTGGTTTCAATAGGATTTAACCATCACTGGCTGAAGATATATGTCCTTTTTTAAAGCAAGTTTTTAATTTGAATCAAAACGCAGTGCCTGTGGCTTAAGGGGTAGAGGGTTTCTTCTTGTGCTTTAATTTCAAACACCTCCAGCTTGCATGCGAAAGTCTCAACAGGAGAGACACTGGACCTCAAATGGCCTCTGATGAACCCATGTGTTATTGGGTGATAGCGAAAAGCTCTGCATAAGCAGAAACTAACTGGATAGACAAACAAGGGGCGCTGGAACCTGAGTTTGGAAGTGGTTCATGGTGTAAGTGCGTTTTTACGCCGATCTGATGTAGAAAAGCAGCAGCAACTAGAGGCCCTGCTGTGTCTCCTCCTGTCAGCAGCCTCTGAACCAACAGAAGACAATGACCCAACTGCTGTTCATGATGTAAAATGTGAAACTGAACAACACAGAGGTGGTAGCGTCTTGAAACTCTATGTATTCTCTGACTACAAAAAGAAAGAGCCATAAATAAATGATCAGCTGGAAGAGGCACTCTGAAAGTCAAACTCGTACATCATTGTTTATGCAAAGGAATATTTTTATGCATTCCCGAAACATCCTTGTTGACTTTTGTGTCTTTCAGTGCCAAAAGTAAATACACCACACAGTATAACAACAGCTGCATCTCCATCCCCGATAAGGTCATCCTACAGGGGCTGGGGCGGAGCCTAACCCAGCCTTGTTATGTTGTTTATCATAGATTAAAACATGCATTACACCCCTTATCGTAATATCTCTACCTCCAGGCCCCTTAACATATGATCCTCACACTGGGGCTGATATTTCTTTTTGCATTTCTGTAATTGGAAAATACAAAGGCAGCATGAGGATTTGTAGTTAATCTGTCACTGATAAGCCTCTGAGTCAGAAACAGAGGTAGCACCGGGGGCAAGATGGACGGTGTGGAATTAGCCGTCTAGCTGATGTCATCGTCACATGCTGAGTCACCAATTTTTGCCATGTGTCAATTAATGTAGGTTCACTTAATTAATCCAGGATAACATCAATGATGCAACACTGATACATTTAATTACACACAGTTAGATACTTCAATCTGGTTTCAGATGAACATGGAAATAGTTTTGTTGTCAGGCAAACACAAAAGTTTGCCTTTTATTCCATATATTCTACACAAAGATACCTTCTATGGTACTGTAATTATGTTGTTTTCCCAATGTAGGACTTATATATTTTATTCTGGTTTATCTGTAGTTTATCTTTTCATTACTGACATACTTGTAAGTTTAAAGTAAAGAGCTAAATACATATTAAGAACCAATAATATACCTGAAAATATTATTCTAATTTTCATTTGGTCCTGTAACAATTTAATGTTGGTAAGTAGAGGCTGTAAAAAAATAGTTCAATTCAAAGATTGAATAATAAGTCCCATTTGGCTGTGTTTGTGCATAGAAATAGTCTTTTCTTACCAGTCTTCCCTTACCTGTCGTATCAGCAGGGGGAAGTAGAGATAAAAAAAAATAAATGTCAGACTCTCAAGTGCAGCTTTAAACAGTTTTTAGGCCAGTAGGTGTGCATACCGACTCTTCAAAGATCAAGAATAGACTTCACAATACTTTAGATTACTTTGTTTTTCATCTAACTTGCACAGCACCACATGAAGTTGACAGGGCATAGAGAGAGTTTTCATCTTAAAGCTGTGTGCCAAGAAACTGCTGCTTAAATGAGGCTGTTTTTATTGGCTCCTTAGTACTTGGCTCCTGCTGCGTTTAGCTCAACCAAGCATAGTCTGTGTTGTTAAGTAGCTTGTGAGGTCCTGACTTTGCTTTCAACTTCACTAGTGAATGAGGCACTATGTAATTATTCTACCCACAAAACAATCATTTATTTATCAACCAACTGATAAAAACTTAACCTCCAGATGTGTTTGGGGTCTTTATGATGCATGAGGTTTCAGAATGCCCGTGGCCCTCAGTAATAGATGTACTTAATGTAATTGTGGCAAATGTAATGGGGGTTTTCATATAAGAGGATCCAAGTTCAGCTATCTCATTTAGAAATGACCGCATCTGTGGTAAGAGTAGGAATTTAATGGGGAAATAATCTCAGGATGGAGTAATTAAGATTTAGATTCACGTGTGAAAAAGGAGAGGCTGCACAGTAGTAGATCAGACAAAACCTATCACAGTGTCAGCATCGGGTCTGATAATTGATATCACCATCTGGCTGTAAGACCGTGACAGATGCCGGTGACACATCGCTGTTCGTCAATAAATCCATGCAATTCGTTTTACAAAAGTAATGAAAATGTGAGGAAAAACCAATGATCATAAAGCATGACACGCGATTCCGGGTGAACTGTTTTTGCATGGAGGATAAGGCTGGTATTCAAATGTTGGAAAATATGTTAATCAAGCAAAGATGGGATTCAGAGAAAGGAAAGCTGCCACATCACCGGAACAGAGGCCTGTGGGGAGATAGATGAGCAACAAATCAAAGATTTATGATGTCTGAACACCTTGTTCAGGTGTTGATCGATCGCATTAATTAAGAAACCTTGTTTTGTTTGACCTTCACTGTGATAGCAGATCATTCTCCCCAAATAACATCCAAACTTACCAATCTACATTAAATTTCTATGAAATCCAGGTTATAACAAGTAAAAATCACACCACATGTTGTGATGTTAAGTGAAGAAAGTGTGAAGCAGTCGATAACATGTGAAAAAGAAATAAAGAATTTATGTTGGGAGGCACCTGGTACATTTTTGTAGAAAAAAAAAGTCAACCCTTTTTTTTTCTGGAAGCTTTCGGAGCACTATTAAACTTTTTGTTGGATGCAGTCATTCGCTGATTCATTTGGTGTGTATGAGTGGAAACATACCATGTGGAAACCAAACAGAAAGTAAGGAAAAGGAACGATAGGGTTACGGTTAGCTCAATTTAAGTTTCCTGCTGTAGGAATAAGTGTGACACGGACTGTGGGGTCACTTCTCAGCGCTCTATGGGTGAGACTGATGAGTCATGGCTTATATTTCACAGATAAAAAAGAAAAAAATCATTCTCACACGATACCCACTGCTATCATTAGCCCAGAGATCACAGAGGTTGATGTCTTCTATTTAGTACTTGCCTTGTTTATCATTTAACCATAACATTTTTTTAAAGACCTTAGCAAAACAATACTCACATGACAGACTGATGATGGAGCAGGGCAATTATAAAAATGAACTCTGTAGGAGGAAGTGGAAGAGCGTTGGTGGTCTGTCTCTATTGGCACAGACATTGTGTTTCCACTGGAGATGCCAAATGGTCACACTTTCTGCCAAGACAGAGACAGATCAAGGCGACGGGCTGTGGTATTCCCACATCCCTGATCACAGAAGGTACACTCCGCAGGAAAACCTGGGAAAATACAGGCGAGGCAACAGTTTCTGATTTGCCCTTTGAGCAGCGGAGCTTTGACTTAGCCGCGCCGAAAAACCTCTGTGGGACGTTTTGGCTTAGATCAAAGAGCCAAACCCCAATTCCAAGCATGCAAACACAGTGAAACATCTGCAGCAGAATCCATGATATTTCCCTTGAGAACTCTCCAAATGGACATAGTAAAACAAACTCCTTCATACTGTCGGCCACACCCCTGACCACTGGAGCTCTGACCACTTCATGTCCACATCTGTGTTAGTATGAAAGGAAAATAATCAAGAGAGACCTTAATTTTACCTTCAGGGATAAGTAATGTATTCTTGCAATTGCATTTCCTCATGTAATTCCTCATTAAATAAATAAAGCATGTACAGTATATTGGATGTGCATGTGTGTGAGTATTTTCCAGTGAGCATTATATCTGATTGGCATTATTCGTGACTTATTTGTGTTTTGTATTGTTTACTTTTTTTGTATCCCACTATTTCACACACAGACAGAACCTATAAAAGGCCTACCTATAATTTCTCTTTTTACGAAAACACTTAATTGACAGGGCACAACATACTGATGGATAATGTATACGATCATGTGCTTTGTCCAGGCTCTTTTCCAATCAACCAGCCATTTCTTCAAATGACTGGAAGGATTGGTTGCAACAGCCTGCTTTTTTGTTCAAAGCACCACTGGCTTTGTTGGAGATTGTGTTGCTATGGTAATAAGCATCCTGGCAAGTACACAGGGGAGACAGCCTCTAAAAGCAGAGTCGTTGTATGTATATCCCCCTCAGGCAGCACATAAATGAGACTGAAAAACAGCCAGAGGCTGTAGCTGTTGAAAAGGGAACATGCTGCCATCATACATAGTGGGGTCTACTAGCAAATTCATGACATGCTGACAGAGGTGAGAAGAAATCATCTCTCACTGACACACACATTGAGATCCGAGTGTGGTACCATGTATCTTCTGTTTTAGCCTATGTGTATCAGGCGAGTGGGAGACATAAATGTTTGAAAGACCCCTCTTATGAAGATGGAGTTTTAAGCCCGTTATAAAATGTAAAAGTGGTGTTTTTGCATGTTAAAAGAAACGTCACGAGCAACGTACCCTGTCAACACTGCGGTGGAGTTTTGCTATCTTGGAGTGACAACGCAGCAGTCATAACCTCAAAAATGTTGATCTTGACAGTCGTGGATTCATACACCACAAACGCAGGAAACTAATCCAGTCAACTTGCGGGAAGGGGCTTGTCAGGGCCTTTTGGTCAGGGTTTTTGAAGATTAGCATAAGCATATCATTAGCTGTTTGATTATGTTGTCAAGCTAAAGTCTGTTTATTTCTGTTACATTTCCATTTTGAAATTTCAGTTAATGGATAATCTTG
>JABUIW010000031.1:6946621-7024972 GCA_013363375.1 Menidia beryllina | reverse complement strand
TTTTAGATAAGATTTAGGCAAAGTACAAGCAGAATAATTCCTCAAACTCTGGTGTTTTATCATTATCTCATGTGAAATTAAAAGGGATCCTAATGTCGCATTACTGCAGTACTAATAATGACATCTTGAATATTGAATGTCACAAAGCTCTCTCTGCATGAACTGTGGGTTATGCTGGTAATAATTGCTAAGCCAATAATCCTTTAATCCAAAGATTCACATCTATGATGTAATACTGTGAACTTCTGGGATACATAAGTGATATTGTCATGTGAATCTATCTTTACAAGAAGCAAAAACCCACTGCGGGTTTTCATAAAGGACATCTTCATAGGACAAGTTCAGTTCAGCATGATAGCTAATAAATTAATGATGTTGCTTATCATTTATCTACATTTCAAGAATATGAATCATGACAGTTTTCATCTATACAGTTTAAAGCCTTCAAGTGAATCAGAGAAAGCAATAGAAAAGGTGATTAGTGTGATTCCCAAACCACAGTGACATTGGCTTGTGCTTATGAGGGGGCATGACTTACTTGTAAACCCTATCCATTTGAAATAACCATATAATATAAAAAGACAATGAGGAATATCTTAATGTCATCTTATCACAAAAGTCTACATCATTATATATGATTATGTGAAGACCAATAGACCACAGGTGTCATCCATAGGACGACATGTGTCCCTTAAGCCTGGGGTTGGCTAACTCATTGCTCAGACTGAAAATATCTGAGCATAAACCAGAATTTTACTAGATATCAATTGTGCTGATGCTTCGCAAAAAAACATTGACAATCAAATTTGACCCCAAAACAATGGCTTGACTTGGATTTGACAATGATAGTTGCCATTCTCTTCAAACTAACACTCTGAGCCAAACACTTAGAGCACCAGATTCTCTGATTTAAGAGAATGGTGCGCATCAAAGGGGGAGATGAAGCTAGCTTTCCCCTGTTTTATCAGTCCTTTCTCAGCCACGCCATATTCCGTGATAAATAATACAACTCAAATGTAGCCTAAGGCATCAGAGCTGCAGAGAATACAACAACAAAAAAAAATCAAGGTCTCAGATCAAAGGATTAGCTGAGGAAATGTATGCACCAGGCAAAAATAATGACCATGCACTATGGACGCATTCCTGTGTGGGTGTGTGATACTTCAGAGCTCTGAGAGACAGAATGAGTCAGTGCGACAGACAGGGGAGTGGTGAAATGGTAGCTATACCTGTGTCGCTAATTGAGTCGGAAGTGGTTATGCTGTGTTGCTGCTGTCAGTCAGTAATCATATTTCACTTAAATGAGAAATGGGATGCTAATCTTCAGGCATGACTGCAACCCACTTATGAGGAGGAGGGAGTTTAAGTGTGGGGGTGTGTGTGTGCAAAGGTTTGTTTGTGTTTCTGATTTTCTATGGGCCAGTAGCTGTAAACGACCTCCTGCCGACATATCAACCACAGTGATCGCCGAGGATTAAGATGTGATTATAGTGTTTGAGTATAATTTTGAAATGGCATTTTTGCTTGCAGTTTCAGTCAAGTTTAAGTGAGGGTCAACCAGATCTTTGAACTGGACTTTTCCTCATCGTAATGCGAAGATCCTGAGTGCAGTTTACTTATCGTATAAAGTATCTCCAGTTCTGTTATGACCTTTTGGGCTTATCGGTACCTGGCATTTTTCAACTGACTTATTGGATAGTGGACAATCAACAAACTGTTTAGCTAGCAGCACTAAAGTCAGCGGATGTTGAATTGAAAATCTTCACTACTTCTTTTCATTTGGTCAGTTTCGCTCCCATCACGGTCTTCCATGTCAAACTGGGAAGATAACGGTGGAGTCCAGTTTAATCTGCACATTCAGGAGACATCCAGGTAACAAATGCATTATCTCATATTACTCCAGCTTTAATTAATTTGATTTAACATGATTTTAGTCGGAATAACACAACCATTCTGACAGAGGTCACTCCAGAGTCACAGGGATATAGTTTCTGACTACATTGCTGGGAGTTATGGGGCCTAAAAGCTGACGCCACACACTCTTTTATGTTATATAGGTAAAACCATTGTTGTATGAAGAATATGTTAATTGAATTATTGTTGCTCCTCAAGATGAATGGCATGATGCACGTGTATGTGTTATAGATATTTTTCTTGTTTTTTGGTTATGTGGTTTCAGTCTTTGAGTAAACATCATTAATTCTAGCTTTGAATAAAAGCTGAAGTGTATATGTTTTTTAAAATACATATTGATATAAGATTCCATATTTAGCATGGCTAATGTGCCAAGATAGTTTCTAACACCATCATGAATCTTACTGAAGCATATGTGAGGCAGGGGTTCATAATTAATTGAGTAACTTTAATATATCATTGATGTCAAGGTGTTGCATGCACATTTAAAAAGGTTACCTCTACAAACAAGACTAACAGAAGAGTAAATAGTGCTCAGAAGCATTGGCTTGTGTGGGTTAATATAAAATGAGACCTGTTGGTCACAAAGGTGATTAATATTTGAAAATCCAACACTGTACTGCTGGATTTTATTCCTGAAGATTTTTATCTTTGACTTTTGCCTGAAGTGGATTTTTTCCCCCTTTCCCATGATTAAAGTTTGCTAAGGTGGGCTTGACGCGATGAGTCACCCCTTTGCCCACAGAGAAATGAGATGAGATGAAAAACGTACAGGCATATCATCACACGGACATTTTCAGCTGTAAGCAGATTTCCTCGACCCTCTTTGGTGGCCCACTGGAGCCTCAGGTGAGTTTGAAGGCAAATCCAGCCAAAGGTCATTTAGCATGAAGCAGGAAAAGAGTGAAAAATGAAAAAAAAACTACCAAAGTTCCTCTCGATTACTATCCGTAGGCATTCCTGAGTTCTATAAATTATTAATTCTATTTGTGATCAGCACAGAAAATCATCGAAATGATTACTGTTTGTTGGGGTCTTATTTGTAAGTAATGGTAGGCTACAGCTAGATATGGACTGAATGATTCCAGCTTTGTCATCAGTGATGAGGCAATTGCTCCCATTCAATGTGATATGAAGAAAAGCCGGAAGGGTAAGGAAATCCCATCAATTCACTGGAAAAGGGACATTCACATGGACCAGGATTTCAGGGAAATGTGTCTAACTGTTAAACAGAGATTTAAATGTATGTATGTTTAGGATACTTGAGCTCAGTTATCGCTGACATAGGTGTAATCATAAGGTAATGATTTGTTTCGAATTAAAAATCCAGCAGATCTAAGAAATTTTCTGTTTTTGGTCTTTATAATGCCAGATTTGCAGCATATAGAGCTAAAGCAAATAAACTCATTTTAATTTAGTATGTGTGCCAAAACTAATCCAGCGAAAAAGATCCAAATCCAACAGTTTTGTCCCACTTTTTATAACTGAGCCTCTTCACTTTATCTCTCTGTGGGGTCTGTCGATTCTGTTTGCTATCTATCTTTATTTCCTTTTATGAAAGTCTCAGCTTTTGTTGAAAAAATAATAATCTGTCCTGTACGCCTAATAGATCAAATGTCTGTTGAAAGCTGATATCAATACATTCACATTGCCCTAAGGAAATATGTTGAATGAGTTAATATACCTGTCAAAGAAATATTTTATTTGTGTCTTCCTTGCAGTTCAAAGGTCAGCTATAGAACCCTGGGCTGGGGAATGCTTCAGCTGGCAATTCAGAGCTAAAGCTTATCTCAAATGCACCACTTCCACACATACTATGAGTACCTCCATTTAGATCTAAATAAAAGAGCCATTATGAGATAAGCCTATCAGTAGATTATCAGCTATATATGGATGCATAGTCCACTCTTTAAAACAATGATGTCAATTGAAAACTTTTTTTTAAAAAGTTTTTGTGATGAGCCTGATGAGATGGACATCTTGATTCAAACTACTGCAGTTATGTTCCACCAGCTCCCCTGAGATAAACACCGTCTGATGCCAGCAGTGGAGATGAGAAGTGTGTTTTTGTCCAATTCCTCCCTGAGGGGAGCACGACTGATTAAGAAGGAAATATTGCCACCTAGAGGAGAAATAAAATTCACATGAAACTCAAAGCTCAAACCAATTCTTCCCCTTGCAGCCATTTTGTCGGGGATCAAAACATCACTTACATGCCAACAGGCAGCCCAGATCTGGCTTTTGTGTGAGTTATTGACAGCGCTTCGGGGTGTCTGAGCATCTGCTCTTTTTTCTCTTTTTTGCTTTGTGACACTCAGATACATGTGGAAAAGTCTCTCTGTGTTGAGGGGCTTGTTTTGCCACAGCAAAAGTCATTCATTTAAAAAAAAGAGGACATGTTTGTTGTTTCCTTTTTCCACTTAGTCTAAGGCTCCAGGAGTCCCGGTGAGCTTTCACTTATAAAAGGTATAATCTGTGCTTTGGATGTGGCTTGATTGAACAATTCACTGCAAAATGTGCCCCTCTTATGTCCATCTTATTCAGCAATTGTCAGATGTTCTTAGTTGTTAAATCATAAAAATGATTCAGCAACTTTAACTTATGTACATGACACAGCCAGAAATGAAGGTGAGTTCTAACAATCCTAATGCATAAATATACTTCTATTAACATTCTCAAGTATTTCAGTGAGCCAAACGTATCTCATCTTAGAGATGAATGACAAATTCTAACACTGCACGCTGTAAGCAACTTTGACTATTTTTCTGAATGTAGAGAGAGAGTTTAATGTGTTTGTTTGTTTGTTTGTTTGTTTGTTTGTTTTTTTGGTCTACCAGGAGCTCTAAACAAAGAGGGACTCTCTTCAAAATGCACAAAGGACAGCAAGTGCACAAACTGGTAGAGTGGGGAGTATTTTTTTCTTGACTTGTCCTATTCACCCACATCCACTGTAAATAGTGATTGAACAATGATAGAAATCCTCTGGGAAAGATGACACAGCATACACATACGGCATAACAAATAAGAGATAAATTCAGATAAATACATCATACTCAGCCAATGCATTGGTGATCAGAAACATAACATGATTGAAGCATTATCTTTAACTTCTAAATCAATTGCTATTTTATTAAAGAGGATTTCTTCTTTTGACATTGTACATTAAGTAAAGTGCACCCGAAGTATGTCATCAAATTAATGTATGATTAAGGGTACCAGTTTTGAAAGAGGTAGGGATTAGGGGGCTGGAAGTTAATTCCCAAAGATAAAATTCAAATAGTTAAAAACCTGATTGCTTTGTGATGCCTTAGAAAATTCACATTTTAAGGGTTGCAAATGAGGTCCTTTAAAAATAGCGTTATTAGCAGTCATTGCATCGTGCCAAGCTGGAGGAGACAGACAGTGAATTGTGACCCTGGTGCTGAAATCCCAGTTGCATAGCAACACATCTCCATCTGCAGTTAAGCTTCTCTCTACCACTGAAACAACTGTTATTTCTGTATCATGTGCACTTTTAACTTTCCCAGAAGAAAAAAAAAACTGAATTCAACTAGTTTTGAGATTTTTGTGTTTCTTTTTAGTTTGATGACAATTTAAGACAAATCTTTACTTGAATAATCATCACTCACTATAATAAAAACTATGGTAAACCAAAAAAAACTATGAAAAAAAAACCTCAATCATTTAGCTATTTCTTCTATCAAAAGTAACTGGTATTCAGAGAAGAAAAAGGCTCTTTAAACTTAAGCACTAAAGCATCTGGTCACTGCTATATGTTTAATTTCAGAGCAAATCGATTGGTTGTTGTTGCTCATTTAATCAATCAGAAAAATGTTATTTCATCTTAATAGCTATCTTTGTTTTCAAAGAATCAAGGCATTCTCTTTTCACACTCAAGCAAAAAGAAAAAAAAAACAAATATTCCTTGTGTGTCCATGCAAGAGTACAGACGAGCATTCATAAAGCCAAATACAGGCGCACCAGCTGGGATTCTCATGTTATTTAACAATTAGGAGCCTCATTAAAACAATTAGAAAGAGACTATTAGCAGAATAAGAAGATTTTTTTACAAGTCTCCAGACACTTTGCCTCATCCCCAAAGACTCTTGTAACTATCTAATTAAATTTGTGGATCTGAGATGCTGTGTAAGTGTCACACCTCAACAATCCTCCATAAAAAACAGAAAGAACTGAGTAAAAGCCAAATTTGTGTCATTTGATGTGATTTCTGTCCCAGAACATAACCACCAAGTCATGAGCTAATTATCCACGACGTGAATAATGATTGTTAAATCATTTAATTTAGCTTGCAACAAAGTAGTAAAATAAATTAAACTAAATAAAAAATTAAAAAATAAATTTGTAATATTTGAATTATACTTCCCTACAATTGTCATTTTAGGACAATTGTCATTTTAGGTCATGTTTTAAAAAGTATTAAAATGATTAATGAATTAATGTACTGGAATAATTGAAAAAAATAATGCAACAATACAGAATGATTTTTCTCGTATTTAATCAATTCAGAGGCCACTGTTAAAATGTAACAACAAAAACAGAGTACATTGCAAAATAAATGGTCAACACTGGTGCAATTCAGTTGTTTTAGTCAGTGGAGCTGAATATAGCAAAGGTAAAATCATTACATTAACATCAGTCTGTCTTTTATTTTCCAGACTGATTCATGAGAATTACCAGAATTTAAAAAACACAGGTGCATTTTAGCTTCTGAGGTAGGAAAAAGGTCCCAAAATGGCTCGATAGATTGACATTTATTCCATTTTGAAGTCCTCATCTTACTTTTCAGTTGAAGTGCATAGCTTTAGGTTTTAATACAAACTATTGCTGAGTACAGACTTTTTTGAAGAGTTCCATTACATAACACCAACTGGGGGTTATTCGTTTTTAACTGGACCCACAGAAAACTTTCTGGAGGGTAAAACCTCAGAGCAAACAAGTTATCACAATTATGCCCATAAGCCATGCAGAACGTTTTTTGACAGGGTTGAGAAATTTTTATTTTTCAGATTATACTGCAACCGGTAGGGAAAATGTACCTGAGCAAGGTAGAGTGGAAACTGTCCCACTTCACTTTAAACTGGCAGCTAACTTCATTCTCAAACGATGACACAGAGTTGAAGGGAATAGTAAGAGGAGTTGTTCTGAAACTTCCCCCTGGAGTTTGGGACTTACTTAGTATGATTGATCAAAGTACAAATCAATGTTAATTCTAATTTTTCTTTAGGAGTTGTTTCAGTTATACCAGTATAATAAAGTGCCTCTTACTTTATTGGTTATAGGTTCAGAATTAGTACAATAGCGCCCTCAAGTGAAAAGTGAACAGAATTGCTCATCTCCCCACATTAAGCAGAAGGCAAAATACTTTAAAGAGTATCATTTGATTGGCTGATAGGATTTTAGTCTCAAGAGTTCTGAAACACTCACTCACAACAATGTTATACAAAAGCAGCAATCCATCCATCGTCTCTACCTATTTTATCAAATTCAAATTCAGACATACAGAACGTGTATACTATTGACAACTGATGTAGATGAAGTACACCACTGATACATAATATAGATGATTAAACTGAACATTTTGTGTCTTATAATAGAAGAACCTAAAGCTCTACCAAACATGAATTTTTTGGGATATTGTATATGTACTGTATTTTTCTAAGACATACTGTGTGTGAAGTGCTCTTGCGCTTTTCGCTGTTCTTTTTTAGACTTGTTTTTTCACTATGTTGTTTTTTTTATCCTTTTACTGTTTGCGTTTTTGCAAAAAAGGGCAAAGATTATTTTCAAAACGACTCTTCTTTCTTAATGTACTATTTCACATAGTTCACAAATTGTTAAATTCTACTGAACTATATCTACAAGTGTAGATTTAGTGTAGATATAATTGTTTATTCACAATTTAAATGTGGACTTTATGAAAAAACATCTCCTTGTAGACTTACATGAAAAAAGCTTAATGTCTCTCAGAGATCTATTATTTAAAATGACAAACTTGCATATCACCTAAATAAAGAATAAAAGACGTGACTGAAAGACTGGTGGCAAATGTCTGACTCATGTTGATAAGATGTCCAATTTTTTTCTTAAATGATGACATGATAGTAGTCATGTCAAAAGTCGGCATTAATAATGACAATAAAAAACTAATGCGTTTGAAATTTAAATGGGGACATGCACAGACAATACTGATGTATCATAAATCAAAGGTATATAATGGGAAAAGTAATCAAAACGTGCCCAGTTAGCAATTATTTGCCAAAACTGACCATTTTGTAAATGTGTAAATAAAGTTATACTGAACCTTTAATACGGCCTCGTTCGTTTTCCGGGTTAACACTGTACTGCGCATGCGTCTGGTTGAATCCTGTGGCGGGCATTAAAATCGCCTGTAGTCTGATTTAGTGTATCGTTTTGCACAACTTTTGTCTTCTTCGGGAGTGGAGGATGGTTGAGGGCCCGGGCTGTACGTTAAACGGAGAGAAAATTCGCTCCAAAGTTAAAACGGGCCAAAAAGTGAAGGAGGTCAGAGGTAGTTTGACGTCTACTGTAAGTAAACGTTGTTTTGTGTCTTTTATAGGTCAGAAATGAAATTACACAACGAAGAACTGAGACGTCAGTGAACTATCTGCTGGCAGTACACATTGTTAGCTTTTATTGTTGCTCTTCATTGTCTCTTAATTTGTTGTCTCCTTTAGAGAAACAGCTCAGGGTCAAATGGCTTCCAAAGTTTTTACGGCTGTCAGTACACTGGTGTGGAAACCCTGGGGAAGGAGCTCTTTGTGTACTTTGGTCCAAAAGCTTTGAGGTAAGCCAAATTGTGCACATGAACTACCTCCAGGAAGATCTTCAGAATGATTGTGAGGATCATTTTCTGATCACAGTCAAACGCAGTCTAACTAAAAGATAAAAATCATGCTGTGGTCTCTTCGGCTATAATCTGATAAAGTCAAAAACATTTTTAGTTTGGTCATTTACTAAACCTATAGCAGTACAGATCTACATTAGCCCCCCCCCCCCCTTGTTGCTGATTTTCAGATGTAAGAGGGACCTTCAGCACAGCTTTGGTTAACCTGTGAGTCTGAGCGTGTGAATTGACCTTTAGCTAGTCCTGCTTTTTTTATAACCGATGAATGAAGGGCAGTTCCGAAATATTACAGTAATATTTCTGTTTTCAAGCCATTCAGTTTGATTTGTGTGCGTTGGATATTCATATTATCTCATCAGTTAACCTCTTCTACGCTGCCGGTCATGCTGACTATGGATCTCACAATTCACTTAATTGTTTCAATCGTTTGATAAAGAAATTCTTTATTTCTTTCATTAAACTTAATTAATCATACATTTACAGATGACACAAATGTCAAATTAGATTTTTCCAGTCTTCATTTTCAACAGATGTCTCTCTGTTTCTGTGAAAGAGAAGTTTCAATGAATTGCTTATTTCCAAGTATGACACATACAGTTCAATAGTTCAGTCATTCAATAGTTCAATAACCATTTAATTTTTATTATAGAGTAGAAATAACCTTGACATGTTTTGCAGAATTTATTGATATGGTGCTCTTACCACAAAGCTGCTACATAATGTTATGAAAAAAAACATAATACACACACACACACACACACACACACACACACACACACACACACACACACACACACATATATATATATATATATATAAATATATTATATTCCTGTCCTTTGTGCTGTGTTTTTTTTTTTCTTTTCTACCTATTTTAGCTTGCTGTCTTTGTGTGATCGTGGGATATGATGGGATGCAGTGGTATTATCTGTTCAGGATGCCAATTTCCAAATAGAGTTATGGCAGTAGCCTGAGGGAAGATTTCCTTTCTCATGGACGGATGAACACCTGTGGAAATGCTCCTGCGACCGTTTTCCATCCTCGTGCAGCTGTATTATACTTCTTCCTGTGAACGTTTGTCTGATTGCTTTACGTGAATCATGGCTCAATCCCTCTCTCGGGAAGCCATTTTTGTGAAGTTTTATTTTAAAGAGGAAAGACGCACTAAAAATCCATCGTTAAATGTTTTTTCCTTATTTAGAGCTTTTGACAAAGTGGCATCTGGAGAATGAATTTGTGTAGATAGAATGTTTCAAACTTTTTCTTGACTGCACTGTCCGTTAGTTACTCAATGCGATCAAAAGCAGTTTCTGTGTTCACCCTTTATTCACATTTGAGTCATTTATCATCTGATAACCTGCAAAACAAGCCCGGCCTTTCAAAACATTTCAAAAACTTCTGAAAAGCAGATAGATTTAGAAAAATTCCAACAGCTAAAGCAAATACTTTTTAGAAGAGGTATTTTCAGCAATAGCTTTACTTTACTAGTGTGGATCGTGTTAAAGAAAACCTGATGAAAACATGTTTGCAAGGGAAGTCTTTTCACATAGTTTAACTGTTAAATAAACAGGTTTTTGTTCATTTGGTTTTTGTGTTGTGGCTCTATGACGGCAGATGGCTGTTGGCTCACATCTTTTTGTCACTGATGATGGTGAGAGGGTGCGAAATACTAACATGAATGATTATATTATGTTTTCATTTGCAATTCTAATCTACAGCCATTACAGTCTTTGGACATGAGGGGTGCAATTTGTTTTTTGAATAAAATACTGTACCGCTCTTGGCTAGAAACTCAAATTAGAACCTAATTAAAGTGATGCAACGTTCTTTAAAACAGTACATGTATATATATATTAACCATATTATACTAGGTCACTTCTCTATTATATTCCTGTCAAGGCTTAAATTAACTTTGATGTGCTTTCTTTCATTTAAATGAGTTCTTTTCTGCCTTTTCCATTCACATCTTCTAGATTCCACTTTGGTATGAATGGATCAATGCGAATAAACCCTGCTGAGAGCAGGGTGAAAACAGGCTCTGCACCAGTGCTGGAAATGCATCTCACAAACGATGTTGTGAGCTTCTTTGACAGCACAGTGGAAATAAGGTAACCAAGGCTGAGTCCAAATAGTTTGAGGTGACAGGGGTTCACTTTGGGCTATGAGGCTGATTTAGTAAATGTGTCCTCCATTAAGCTGTGTTCACAGACCGGGTTATATTTACAAAGAATGATGTCTTTCGTTTGTTTTGTTTGTTTTCTCGCTCGACAGTTGTCCGGGTATCGTTAAATAGCCAGAAAATGATCAGAAATGTTCAGCCGATGTTCTATTTACATCGGCTGAATGCATGTGTACGTGTGGGTTTCTGTTTGTTTTGTTTTGTTTTCTTTTCTAGATGACTTGTTTCCAGTAATAAGCTCCCCATTACAGTGTTTGCTGTACTACACCTTTCTGCTATCTAATGTTCACTGTCAATAGAGACATTTATTACTCCTATCTGAAAATTTCACCCATGCTGTGCCACCACACAGCTAATAAAAAAAGCGAAAACTGAAACTCAAAAGTAACTTTGCGAGAGCTCTGTTTGACCTGGTGCAAAAACTACATAGTTTTTTTTCTGAAATTCCTCCAGACCTAGAAAACTGTGTTCTTTCAGGTTGACGGAGGACTGTGAGCAGAGGGTCAGGGCCACGGAGAGTCTCGATGTGTGTTCCTCTAAGTTCAGCTTCTCCCGCTCCGTGGATGCAGTCAAGAGCCAAAGCAGCAGGATGCTCTGTGACGTTCTCTTAGACCAAGCCGTCATGCCAGGAGTCGGCAACATCATTAAAAACGAAGCCCTGTTTGACTCTGGCCTCCACCCAGCCGTGAAGGTATGGAAAAGATGATGGATTGTGTTCAGCAGAGGAATAAAAAGGGAGAGGAGAAAAAAAAAGCCTGACAACCCTCAAAGAAAAAAAGTGTAAATTCTTGTATTACTGAGTTATGCATTGCAAAAGGGAATTTGAAATAAGAAAAATACAAATAATCTTTTGCAATGCGTTACATAGATCCAGTAAGATATATCTACTTTTAATATGAAAATAATCAGAATATAAAAGATTTAATGATCTATATTGCTATGAGAATAATCAAACTATATAGAAAAATAATTTTAATGTGAGTGATCCATTGCGGATATGACATGCAGTGTGTCATGAATCCTTCTATTAGTCAACTGTTTCCAGAGGTTTTGTTCTGCAAGTTCATTTGCCCTTTTAGAAAGTATTAGTCCACTGGATGAAAACATTCCTCCCAGAATTTTGTTCTCTAAATCTTCAAGGACCGCTGCATCTTTATGCACCCCCCCACCCATCTTACAGGGCCTCTAGGTGTCCTGAAAGCATAAAAAAATCCTTTATTTTCTCCACACTTTCCGCGTCACAGTCAAGTCTTTCCAGCCTTCACTGAAATTCTTAGGAAAATGCATTCTGAGATTTCTCTCGTCTGCATCACTTTAAATCCAGTTTCTTCATCCATGCCTATCATTTTCCTTGTATAAATGTTTGTAGTATTGATTTTCGACGTGCTTTTTTTTGACAAATGAGTTTTATTCACCCCTCTGAACGTGAACTGTAACGAAAGAGAAAAAAAATTCATTTAAAGGTCCAGCAGCTAACAGATGCACAGATTCACCATCTGGTGAAGATGACACGTGATTTTACTCTTCTGTTTTACAAGGTTAGTCATTATTACTCTATATCAAATGTTATGCCTGGTAGAGTACCATGGTGCACTTTCAATGGCTGACACTTTACAAAGAGATGCATTGAAGTGTACATTGATCAATGCACAAAAAATCAAGTTATTATCCAAAGAATGGATCAAACAAATAGAAATTCTCACTAAGGTGTACAGGTCTAGATAAACTTTTTCTCTGTGTTCTCTTTTGCCCACCTCATTTTGATTCATCTCTATCAGTGTCGAAAGTATGGCTCTGCTCTCTGCAAGCATTACAAAGTCTACAAACGTCCCCAGTGCGGCCAGTGCTCCTGTGCCATCACGGCCTGTCGTCTTGGAGACAACGGGAGGATGACATACTTCTGTGAGCGCTGTCAGAAGGAAGACCCCAGCAGGGTTGAAATCAGGTAGAACTCCTTGTTGACCATTGGCACTTTCATGAAGAAAGCAGTATTTTGCTTTCGTGGTTTTGAATATTGTTCATTAATGCTGACAACTACAACTTTTTGTTTCCTCAGTGCTGTAAATTTGTATTTTATGCCACCTTTACATTTTATAGTTCAGATATTATAAACTATAATATAATTATTGTGATATTTTTCTTGATTTGTTATGTCAAGAAGGTTAGACATTTCTTTGATACGGAGAAAAAAAAGTCAAATCAGCTCAGAAAATAAGCTGGAGCAACTCAGAGTCCTGGTTTTAAAGCGAATTTCGCGGAAAGTTCTGCATCGCTTTAGATGATATGTTCAGATTCATAGAGGCCATCTTTGCAGGCAGATGGGCTTGGCAGGGAGTGGGAAGTGTTATGGGGTGAGAATTAATGCGCGTAGAGGGCTGTGTTTGCCAGACAGGGCACAGGCTCAACACCCCCGAGGTTGTGTTTGAGCAAAGCTTTGCGAGGGGTTAGAGTCTAAAGCCCTTACACGCATTACACAGCTGATAAAGCAATCGGTGAGAACTTTCCTGAAAGCTGCTGCTACTTTCCTCCTTCATGACTGTTGGCGTTGCTGATTTGCCTTTTTGTCAAACATACTAAAGCTTCATGCCAAAGTGCCAATGCCTGCTCTTGAAGCAAAGATATGCAGCATTTTCCAGTCTTCCAGCCACTGCTGGGGTTTTAAACGCAGGCCAGTTTAATTATTCTAATTTGGTTTAAAAAAGTTGTTTAGATCATCAGTTCAGGCTCATTTTACCTCAGTAATTGCTGCTTTATCACACATATAACTGCTGCTAACACATCAGTTAAAGTTCTATTAAAATATGAACCCATACATGTGATTTCTGTTTAATAGAGAGCATTTGATACATTTGCTTGTCACACGAACAATCATCCCATTGAAACATACCATGGAAATATATGCATGAATAAATCATAATCTTCATCATTATCATCCTTCATTATGGCTGCTAAGAGCTTGTCATCATTTCTTAAAGAAGATAATGATCCCAATTCTAAATCTCAATCACTGAATTAAAGAAGAAAGCATCTTCCTTATGAAATAGGAGAAAAGTGCTCATTTTGAATTTAATCTGTAGAAGAAAAAAAAAGACAAGCAAAAAGAACGTGGTGTTGAGTAAAACACACAATTAACATTTTCCAAAAGTTCAAATATACTGTTATGAACTGGACCAATATACATATTAAAACTTGACTAATACAACAAATACAATATGTCCGCCATAGATTAACCACCAGTCCTTCAGTTTTCAAAGAAATCATTTACAGAGATTCAAAATAATGGTCATTTTTAAAATGATCAAAATATAATTTAACCAGGAATTGTTTCCTTCTACACATTTTTCATTCATTATAAAACTATTTTTAAAATCCTTTCTAACAGAAGCTTATCAGATCACTAAACTTTGCCTGGTTTCCTTCCCTCCAGTAAGCTCCCGCACAGAAACAGTCTGATCGGCTGGGCCTGCAGTGAGAGGAGCAGCGATGGCGTGGCTAAAAAAGAGGAGCAGGACTGGGCCTGTCAGCTGTGCACGCTCATCAACCGTCCGGCGGCCGCCGCCTGCGACGCCTGCCTCACCCCGAGACCCCAAGGTAGGGGAAACCCGCCTTTAATGGGTGACAGAGCAACTTTGTTAACAAGAGATGAAATAGGAGTATCAGATTTTTTATTATTTTTTTTCTCGGTGGTAAGGTTGAGTGATAGCATGCACAATTTGACATCAGTGCTTCAGTGGTTTCGAGCTGAAACGGCAAACATCAAATGACAGCGGACTCAAGTGGGCTGGCTTCTCTTTGGTCAAGAGGGCTCGCGTGTTGCAGCCCGGATAATGACCGTTTCTGTCAGCTGGCCATTTGTCTCTGACTGCTTTGAGACGCATTACAGCCGCTCTGATCTTTTGTTTTTGAAAGACACATCCTCGTGCCCCAGCCGCAGCAGCCGAACTGCAGCTGAACCGCAGCTCACTTTGTGTTTTCTAGATTTTCTTTAAGATCCCTCTGCCCTATTTCAAATAAAGCAAGTTTTTCAAATCATTACTTGCTGAAGAACCGGACTGCTGTAGAAAAAGGCACTGCACAGCTTTGTCATGTGTTAGGCAACAGTATTCTCTTTATTTTCCTTTTTCAACTCAGACTTTGAAGGATCCTTTTTCTTTTTTTTCTGTTCAATCAGTATAAAAAAATCCAAAACTCCCCACTGTTCCAGTCTTATAAGACACTAAAAAAAACTGCTTTGTTTAGGAGTGTGTGTGTGAGAAAGTGTGTGTGTGTGTGTGTGTGTGTTGGGGGGGGGGGGGGGGTGTGTGAACTGCTAATCATTGTGATTTTTTCCCAGTGTTTCTCTGAACTCAACATAAGAGAGTTATCTTATTTTTAGACTGCTTTAGAGTTGGTTTGTGTTTTAATCATACAGTTAGTCTTCATTTAACAGAGTTTTGCATCTTCAGCATAACAATCTGTCATTAAAAAAACAACTCTTTTTTGCTAGTCGTACATTTAGTAGTACATTTTATGACATGTTAGCCACTTAAAAGTAGCAGGCAGGGTTTTTGAGGGAGCATCCAGTGCATCAGAATGACCTGCAGCTGCTGAGCATAAACTGAGTTTCTCACTTTGGCTCAATCTCCACAGACCACAAAGACAACATTAGCACTGAGGCATCGCCCTTCACTGCTGATTTAATTAAATACCCCTGCAACGCCTTCAAGAAACCACAAGAGGAGCTCAAAGTCAACTGGAGGTCTGCTTTCGGGACTTCCACTCTTGTTTTCTCTGACATGAGCAAGAAGCCAAAGCCTGTAAACTTGCCACTCTCCCCAGCCGGCAGTCATTTGAATTCCTTGGCGGCAGCGCGAGGTTTATATAAAAACAGCGTTTGCCAAGGGACAACAAGCCCCAATTATGCCTCTGGTGGCTGGCAGAAGCAAAGTATAGAGCTCTCCAATGGGGAATCTCTGGCCTCCTACAGTCACCCATCCAAGAAAATGAGAATTGATCACAGTCTCTTTCCCAGTAACAATGCTCAAAATGGAACCCCCAACTCAGGGTGAGTGAATCTCTTACTTGGCTATTCAAGAATAAGTTTATAATAAGAGAAGTTTTTTGCAACTTCAGGGAACGAGTCGGGGGGGAAAAAAATAAAAGCATCTGACTGTGGAATTTTACTGCAACATTGTTAAAAAAGTTCAAACTGATAAATTGCCAAAGTAGGACAACAGCTATATACAATTATTACAAACAAACATCAATACGCAGCTGAAAAGAGGCGGCTCGCCGCTAATAAGTGTTATTGTACAGGCCTTGCATTGTGTTTTTATTTTCAACATATTTCAAACTAATAAGATTCTTTCTTCGCCTCTGTCAGGATGTGCAAAACAGAGGCGGCCTCCATTTCTCCCAGTTCCAGCGCCCCTTGCTGCGCGTCCCACCGTCGCCCCGCTGTCCTCAGAGTGGTCCACAAGGATGGAGAGAATAAGGGACGACAGTTCTACGGGTGCTCACTGCCCAGGGAGACCAAGTGCAACTTCTTCGAGGTGACAGGAGAAAGTTAACTTTTTCCCTCGCCCTATGCAGAAGCTTTAAACTGAGACGGGAGCTTAAAACTGCACTAATAAAGCATTTTTCATTGCAGTGGGCAGATTTGCACTTCCCCCTTTGTCACCACGGGAAACGCTGTTTAATGAGGACAGTTCTAAAGCTTGGACCCAACAACGGTCGGAACTTCTACACCTGCAGCCTTCAAAAGGGTAAACAATGTGACTTTTTCCAGTGGGCAGAGAACGGACCAGGGGTGTCCGTCCTCCCTGGCTGCTAACGCATTGCAGACAAATATTATTACCAAACACATCACTGAATTCTCTGAGAATAATATATATATGCCACTTTATGTATGAAATAAAGACTGCACTTTTCTTCTCCTGTGCCTGTCTGTAATTTAAAAAAAATGTGCCTAAAAACTTCAACTCTGATAAAGAGTTCTCATTACTTATACCCACTCAGTCCTCTGACCATTGATGTTTTCAGATTTTGGTTTATTTGATCAACATTTTGGAATAAAAACACAACATGGGAAATTGTTCTTTCATACACTGGATAAAAGTGATGCTCACATTCTGCCGTTAAAAGCAGTCCACAGACTTGAGGATTGGCGTGTCTGACTGGATGTTTGACACCATGTAGTGGAACTGTGAGAGGCCGGGAGCTTTGTTACATGCTGCACCTGAGAGGTGAAGAAAGACAGGAAAAAAACATGGAAATGATAAATAATCCTTATACCATTTTTATTATTATGGCCTCAACATAAAATGAGTTTTACCTGCATGTTTGGTAGTTCTGATGACAATTCCCAGAACATTCTGTCATTTAATGTGTCACCAAATAGGTTTGACTGGAGTCGTACAATAAATGTGGATGAAGTGTGAAACGGATTATTTAGGAGCTCTACGCTTTCTGAAGGAGGGAAGCATGTGCTTATTTATCCGTCACAATAATTTAAAGATTTGTTACAGTTGCCATGAGAACAAACTTTGTGGGGTAGAACAGATTTGATGCTGGAGCTCTTCAGGGAGGAGTGGACTCCTTTCAAACAGCAGATGGAGACTTTATTTAGACAAGCTTTTAGTTGGAGATGGCTCTTTGTTTTGACGTTGACTGCCTATTGTGGCCATTCATTTTTTTTGTCTCATTCCTCTGTCTTTTTATTGTAAAACTTGTTTTTTCCCTGAAAGAAGTGCTATTAAAATAAAAACATCCAATCAATATTGTTTTGTTTTTTTTCAATATCTTACAGCCGAACATTTTTATTTCACATTATCCACAACTTTGACTTTTCTTTTTATGATTAACAGACTTATAGAAGCATAAAGTGCGAATTAATGGAAATTCAGTATGTTTTTTTTACATCTCCATGGATGCGTCCATACCTTCAGAAAAGAAGGGAGAAATCTGTGTTTGTAAACCCAAACACTCACCATAATGGCCCGTTGTGTTTGCACAGATGATGGCTCCAAAGAACTCTGAGTAATGCCTCTTGATTCTGGAAATGGCCGACTTGCAGGCTGCCGAGGGATCAGCCCCGGCCCTCATCAGCTCCACAGCCAAGTAACTGTTGGCAGGGTAACATCGAGAAGACATGAGGCAAACTAATAAGTACCGCAAAGGCCACCGACCGGGAAAATCATTGTGAAAGCTTTAGAATGATGACATTTTTTACTGGGATGACAAAAAACCCTGTGCAAGATTACATATGTGTGCATAAGGTTAAAAAAAAAGAAATCACATGATTGAGACAATATGTCAACGTTGTTTTTGGTGTCTGTAAACTGCATTTTAAACTGTTTTTAGACGAGCAAAAGCATGGAGGAATGGAAACACAGTAAAGTCCAGAGTTTACAGAGCCAATATATGATGGAGGATTTATTAATTGAGATCTCAGTGGTTTAATGGTCAATTAACCGGAAACCATTATGTTCTGCGGGGCGTACTGTAACAACTTTGGCTCTTAAACATGACTGTGCCTAAATGAAGGATCGGTAGTCAGTCAGCTTTACAATTCATACGTATCTGAGAATGAAACCGCAAGTCTTTTTTTCCTCATCGGATAGGTTTGTGGTCTGAGCTCTTAGGCAATTTACTGTAGGTGCTCTTACACCATAATAACGTGCTCCAAGGGTTATTAAGTCCTACAGATCTCAAAAGAGGAAGACCTGGAGGAAAAGAGGGGTTGAGTGGAGTCAAGAGGTTCCCACTACACCCTAAAATGAATCACTTGAACAGAGGTTTAAATTAATGGATGAAAGAAGGAGCTTCTGGCGAGTCTCTGTTGTTTGACCTAGCTATGTCACAGATATTTCATTAAGGCTTCAGCACGTGTGAAAAAAGGGAAAAAGACAGGACGTCTCCTCTGAGTCTGCAGATGCAGTTGAAGATGTCTTATTGAGAGCAGAGTCATTTTTATCGTAAAGCTTCTAAATCCCTTACTTCAAAATTTACCTGCTAATAGGACAAATATGGGTGCAGACAATTTGGTGCACTAATGAGGTTCTCTTGAACAACAACCTGCTGGAGTTCCTGGAAGAGGGTTAAAGAGAGCTAGAAAACTTGAAATGAAATAAAAAAAAAGCCCTCAGGTGTGTGTGCAATATCAAATAATGGCGTGTGTGCTCACCAAAGTAGCCCGGATAAATAAAGCCTTCAGAAAAAAAATGAAATAGTATTTTCTCATAGCCTGGAAACAGCTGCGGAAGTGAAAACCTGCCTCTTTGGAGCAATGTACAGATGACAGTTTTGGGGCAACATAGTCATCCCTTCTCTCTTTATAATACGATTTATGCACTTCCAAGCTCCAGGCTCACACTGGATGTTGGCTGTTTAAAATCCGGTCATAAATGTGGATGTCCTCTGAAGAACTTTAGGAAAAAAAAAGAAAAATGAAATCACTCATACTATTTTTGGGCTGTGAATTTTTTTTTTAGAGGACAGAGACGTTCAGATCCAGTCAACTTGTTCGAGTGGGTTCAACCTGGAGGAAAAACCTTACCATGGCATAAACCCTGTTTGGGGACAGCAGGCGAAATGATGAAGGGAAATTTCAGAGCTACGCCTGCTTACAGAGCCTTGACCGTCACCCTGCTGCACTGACTCTTTCTTCTGCTAGCACAGGGTAAAAACACAGGAACTTTGAAATTACCTTGGCAGGAAGCGCATCATGATGTCTCCGTCGCCAGTAGCTGCAGCACCGCCGGCTAAGCTGTCTGCATAGGCCCCCGCTCCAACCACAGGGGAGTCTCCAACACGCCTGCAGGACGGAAAAACAAACCACAGTCCTGAATACAAACACGACCACCTAAATGTTTCACCTGAACAGCACGTCCACATTTTTAGCATTTCTGAGAACACAGACTATTCTCAAGAAAGTGTCTCTAAAGAATGGCCAGTGCACAGTTCACTTAAAGTTAAAAGTGTAACTTTTAAAGTAATCTGTTGGTGGGAGTGTAGTGCAATATTTATAGCCTATGTCTCCTTTGGTGTAGTATCGTGTGTGAATTACTTTTGACTGCATGATTTATATCAAAAGAAGCTGTAGGGTGATACCCGAACTCCCCCCACCCTCCACCAGCAGCATGCTGGCCTTGCATCCTTCATAAAACATTCATAACCACGTAATCATGTCAGGCGTTTGTCTCAACTTTACTTCAAATAGATCTGCACATATCTGCTTGGGCTCGTCCTACAACCACAAGGTCCAGTCGCTGGTTCGGCTCGGTCAATACGCTGAAATGCCCTTCAGCCAGAGGCCGGAGCCCACATTATTCCCTAATGGGCTCCTCACTTAGAGTTTGTTTTTGGATAAAGGTATTTTCTAAACTAACATAAAGTAAGGTATATTTCAGGATTCCTTAGAACCTGATACATCATGGTAACTTATTCGGTCATTTGGGAGATATATTTGGCAAATTAAACATCTAAAATATGTCTATTTTTTTTCCCGCCGTCATGACTGATGACATGTTTTACGTATTAAGTTAAAGATTTTTTTCATAGCATGTTTTAGTAACACATGAAAAAAGAAAGATTCTTTATTTAATATTTTTCCATGTACACAGTACAAAAAAAATAAAATAAATAAATAAAAAAACGAACAGTTAGCTTTGATCACAATGTCAAACTGAGCGCATCCCGCACCGACGGCCCCCGTTTGGAAACACTTTAAACACTGCAGGACTGATTTTATATTAATGTGTACATGCTACTGTGAAATCAAAGATTTTTTTTTTCTCAGATGTTTCACTCATGAATGTGAAATGTCTGTAAATAATGTAAATAATCAGCGCCATGTTTTATGGTTTGGTATTTTTCTCCTGCATTTAAGTGAGATTTAAAGGCAGGCAAAGCTATTAGTGTAAACGACGGTATAAAAACGGCATTGTTTTCTCCACAGTTCAGAAAGCACGAGGGATTTTAAGTAGGATCATTTCTCTAAGAATTAAAGATATGCTGCAGACAGTCACACAATAAAGACGCGATAAATAAAGGATAAAAGTGTACTTTAACAACTGATTCACAGCAGCAGCTTCACACTATGCTCAAATGATCACATTAACATATAACCTGATGAAAGACCCTTTTGCCAGGTATCGTCCCTGTTGTGTCTTGTCAGTAGTTTGTGTTTTTGTGTGTGAGACGTACATACAGAGAGAGAACAGTAGGATGGAGGCGACAACCTTTAAAACCGATCTCTTTTCAGAGTCCTCGTCCCTGAGAACTGTCAGTCTGGATTTTTACAGGCAAAGTTAAGTCAAGCTAAACTTACAGATCGATTTGCCCAGTTTTTAAAAAACTACATATCTTTGCCCAGTATACAACCACGCTGAAAAAAAGAATAGCCAGGGACAGGGTCGATTAATTGACTTAAGTCTGTATGAAGAATATTCTTGTGTCTGGCTCTTTTTGGCTTTTACATGAACTGTATACTGCCGTGTATGAAATACGTGGAAGATTTTGATGTCACCTGTGAAGCACATTGTATTTCTAATAATAAAATGGACAAGCAGAGAGAAAGGCAAACTCTTTCTCTCTGTGTGTGAGAGATTCTGTTTTTGTAAATACATAATGCAGGAAAAGAGCAGTGGAGCCTCTCAGAGCTGATTTGGGATGATTTTTGCTGTGTGGAATCATGAGTTTTAAATAATGACTTGGGCCACATGCTAACCTGTTTCATTTGTGGTGTTTTAACAACCTGGTCCAGTTCCACACCAGTCATAACAACATGTGCCTGGAGTCACCGGCTCCAGCTGTCAGTGGTCAAATCTCAACAACGGATGCAGAGAAGTTTGGTTTTGCCATCATTATGGTGAGAGGGAGTTTGCTCTTGGTTTCCTTTTGGTCGGTAAGGTTATTGCGCGTGATTGTGCGAGCGGCAGAGCATGCCCTGGACAGGCTGTAAGTCCATCATTGTTCAGCACAAATGCAAACCAGAGTCATTCAAAATGAGAGGAAGCTGCAGTATCCACAGAGGACCCTCAATGCAAACTCCACACAGGAAGGCCCTTTCTGATAAAGGCTGCCTGCTATTGCATGTCACAGGCATTGTTTTCATGTTTCTGGGGAAAATATGTCAACTTGTTGAAAAACATATATATATATATATATATAAAATATCTCATCAGTGTCTCCATACCCTGGAACCTTGTGGGTTAGTCCATTGGTTGATGTACCGGCAGCCACATGTCCATGTTGATCCAGAGCAATCATCCCTATTGCAATAACAAAATAAACAGCATTTACCACAAAGCCTTTCAGCTTTATTTAGTCTCTTGTGTGACACGGTGCTGAAGTGATGCAGTTCTGTGGTCGCACAGCTTAATTTCTTTAGGTGTATTACGAAGTCGAAGAGCTTTAACGCAGGAGCGAGTGAAAACGCCATTATCATTACCATCACATCGCTGCGATTCAGTCTTAATGAGCACAAAGTTGTGTCCTTAAGACCGGCGTGATTACACCTACTTCAAAGTGAGAATGGGTGTCCGCAGTGGAAACATACCGATGGTGTCGTGGGAGTGCGCATTAGCATGCCGTGGCCTCTTGCTCTGCGTTCGCAGTGCCTCGGGTCTGTAGGGTCCACATGACTTTGAAGGATCTGGACTAACATTCTGTTGACAGGAGAGCAGGGGACATCACGTTTTGCTGCGTGCCGTTATCCTGGGACTTCATTATTTTAATAACAGAGGTAAGACACGCTGACTTGTAAGCAGTTCTGTTTCTTGCGCTTTAATTAAATAAGACCATCAGCACTATTATCACAGAGTGGTTTGGGACCTGATGTGTAATGTGTAATGTTATGCGGTGGGAAGTCTGCGCTGGCAAAGACACACAATGCAGTGAAACACAGTCCATCTAGAGCACCTCCACTTTGATTGGAAGTCCAGGGTAGCACTTCAGACGGAGCACGCTGTGTGATTATCTGTGTGGTTTGACCTGCAGGGGAGTAGGGAAAGTTTTTTTTTCTTCCTTCCACCCCTTTGATGTTAAATGTAAGTGAAACTCTGCTGAAATGGAGTCTCGTTTTGTGTTCAATGGAGAGCTGTATGTGATTTTCTATATTTCCTTTCATGAAAGTTAAACCTTTGCAGATTTTTTTTTTTGTTCCATGAGTGAATGCAGTTAATAATCATTCTGATCTCAGAATCAATGCATAGATTTCAGAGATGACATGTTTGCTTTGAAAAAAGGGAAAATTACTGTTAATTAGGTTTTTATCTTCAGACACTTCATTATGTGTCGAGCTATTTATGTCTAAACGGTCTTTCTTTATCATAAAAAGATAACGATTCCACATTTCATTGCAGTACAGTCTAATCTACTAAACCCTACCAAAACATTTGTATTTTAACAATTTGGGCTGATTTTAGACATTAAAAAGAGGCAAATAGTTTTCAAGTAACACGTGCAATTCAGGTAAAATTCATATTTGATGAATTTATATAACAAACATCATATAACAAACATCACTTAAATTCAATTAACATTCAACTTATATTACAATCACAAGACACTGAATCAAAGTCAGACAACCATCCCCAAATATTTTAATTCCTTTTCTTTAAATTCTATGACTGTAAGTAGAATGAATATATCTGAATTTTGGGACTTCCAAGCTTTTGCACCAATTTCATGAGAAAGTTGGGTTTTTCTGGGAAAATAAAATCTCTCGTTTCCATGAACAGTTTGAAACACTTCTTTGAAGGTTGTTTTGCCTCTTTTAAGAAAGTAAAAATGGATTCAATTTGATCAGTGGGACAGTAGAATCACTCAGGCTCGACAACACCACACTTATTCAGGAGATGTTGTGACATTGCTGGAGAAGGGAACGGGAAGCTTTTGAAGAATAGTAACAGCTTGTGGCTGCAGGGTATCACCTTTACCACAAAAGCTGACTTTTTATGAAGTACTTTAGTATGCCTGTCAATTTTTCCCTTTTGAAATCAATCTTTTAGAAGCAGTGTGCCTGTAGCCAGAACAAGTGAGAGAAAAAATAAACACTCACGAAAGTACCTTTCGATAATTAGGTTGGCAGTTGCCCTTCAGCCACTGGGAGAAAATATTCAAAGACCTGTTGGTAGTCAAGTCTTCAGCGACGAAGCCCATGTTTTCAGCAAACACAGAAGCTATGAGGGGAGAAGCAATACTTTCAGGTCAAGTCATTCATCCAAGACCACGCTGACCCCTGGTCAGGATCAGAAAATAAAGGTCCGCCAAAAGAAAGAACTGCAGGCTATCTCGTCTTATTTATGCCTGCACACTTGTCTTGGATGATCACTATCATTTCCCGATGAATAAATGTTCTTTGGATATCTTGACATTTGAGAGAAATCATGACATGCAAGGAATTTGTCAAATAAGAATTAAATGTGAGTTTTGGCTATGAATTTCTGATTTTTCTTTTCAATATAAAAAAGGCAAACTAAGTATATATCCAAATATACATCAGTTACTGTCCAGTTCTATATATATATATATATATATATATATATATATATATATATATATATATACATATACAGTGGGGGAAATAAGTATTTGACCCTTTGCTGATTTTGCAGGTTTGCCCACTTACAAAGAATGCAACGATCTATAACTTTAATCATATGTACATTCTAACAGTGAAAGACAGAATCCCAAAGAAAATCCCAGAAAATCACATCATATGAATTTATTAAAATTGATAACCATCTGATGAGGAAAAATAAGCATTCTTTGTAAGTGGGCAAACCTGCAAAATCAGCAAGGGGTCAAATACTTATTTCCCCCACTGTATACATATACATTTATATGTGCACGCATTTATATATATTTTTTAGAAAACAGAAGCTTTGAGCACTTAATAATTCTCTTTATGCTCAGAGGATAATGCTGGAGCTCTGACCCATGCGTTGATCACTAACCATTAATGTTAGTCATTTAGGGATTAAAGCTTATTCTGTGTCTAAAAGGCTTAGGCCCTGATGTGATAAGTGCCTGACTAAGATCCTTAATGCAAATTCAAGTGTCCTTCAGACATATTTTTATCCTTCTCTTTCACACTCCTCACAAAGTGCTTAAAAGGGAAGTTGTGCTCGAACTGTAAATTGAATTTACTAACGGTGTGATCAAACAAAAAGCAGGATTACACTCTCCCACATTAAACATTTTTTTCTGTTTGTTTATTTGTTCTTTAGTCTTTTAAAGTAGTTGTTACGTGCACACATACCTGACTCTCCTACTAGCAGTGTGTGGTCAGTGTGCTCCATCACAGCTCTGGCTACTCCGATGGCATTTTTGATTCTCCTCAGGTCTGCCACTGCGCCCACCTCCATTGTGTTACTGCATACAGAAAAAAAATAATAAAATCATTCCGGCTGCAGCTAATAACTGCAACTTATATGTTGCCATCATAACTCGGCGTTTGGGACGAGCAAGCTCAGGCACAATTGCTTTTCTTTGAGAAAAAAGAGTCAACGGAACACAAATTTGACACTCAGATTTCGATTGTTTATCATAAGAGGCCGACGCCTCGAGAGTTTGCATGGCGTTAATTCCTCCCTGAAACAATGCGGAGAATGTAGCATTTTTATGGCGCGAGTATTTCTTGATGGGGTTTTTTATTGGATTACAGTTCAGGTACTTGTGTAGATTCTTGCTCTCAGCGTATGAGCAACAGCTGCCGCTGGTATCTGCTGGATTTCTTCTGCAGCTATATTGGATTGTGTGCGGGAGGCTATCGTCTCCCCTCAATGTATTCATGACTATGTAACCGGGAAAAAAAAGTCAATTTTACAGCAAATAAAAGAAGGCATATTCAATAAAGAAACAGCAAACAGCTTGCTGCTTGTCTTTTGTTGTGGGCTGACATTTATTTCCCATTATAACTTCTGAGGGTGTAAATGTTAGTATTTAAAGACCTAATAATTGGCAAGCTTTCAGACCTTAATGAGACTCTTAATTAGTGCTTCAGATAAGAAAGCCTTGAAAGAAAGGTCAGCTAGTAAAGTGTGTAAATGCTAAAGATACATGGACGGTAGCAGCGCAAATTGTTAAAAAAAAAAGAAACATACTCTAACGATATGATGACAGCTGCAGGTGCCTAATTAGCATTTCAAGATCTGAGTCATCTTCAATCAAATGTAGGTTCTAAATTTAAAAATCTTCATAGCCTCCCCTTTACTCATCTGTAGATAGTACATGCTCACATCAAATGGCATTAAAGCGTGAGATCTGAAAAATAAAGCTGGGCTTTTGCCGCTTACAAAGCTTTGCAAATGGCAGCGAGATAGACACACTGAGGCTGTTAAATTCCAGTGACATTAAGTGTTTAAAAAAGCCCAGATAGTAATCTTCACTGCTCAATTAGGTTGAATAACAAATGTTTTTTCACTATGTAATGTTCTGTTGTGGTCTCTGTCAGACGGCACATGCGTGTCCATGACTTGGATTTACCCGTTCATGATCATGGCATCCAGCGTGGTCTCTCCGGTCTCGTCGGGGCTCCCGCCAAAGCCAACGCTGCCATCGCACTGCTCCGCTTCGCAGCGGGCACAGCCTTTCTCCACGGCATCCAGCACCGAGCCCCCGGACTGCAGAGCACCCCATGCTGCATGTACAGAGTTTCATTCAGCATGGGGTCACTTTGTCCAGCAAACCTTTGACAAGAGCTGAGACAGATTAGGACCGTTGACCACCATTTTGTTACTGCACAGATGTCACCTGAGAGAAGTGACCGATCAGTGTGACATCTAAGTTGGAGAAAGTTAGTGATTATACGTCTTTGGTCTGCGGAACAACAGCGTCCGAGCACATCACACGTGTCCTCGAAGGCACCGACTTTGAGAAAGAAATGAATTTATTGAATCCATTTGTCAGATTTACCAATCTGGGCTCATGAGTAAAAGTGTTATGGCTTCCTATTAAACAGCGAGCCGAAAAGCATTTGTTCACTGATCCCCCGAGTTCCCACAAGGGATCAAAATACCAACTGATGGCGCTGCCTTCAGCTTCCCACTAAATCTCTGGCCATTCCACAGTGTTCAGTGCTATTTTCCCTTCTATTAAACTCAGCATTACATCTTTTTTTTTTCCCCCTTTATAAAATTCAGCAGAATGGAAGCGGAGATTAGCCTGCTGTTGTCAGCTGCTTCAGTAAGCCCCCAGCGGAAAAGAGATCTGCATGGGTGGATCAATAGTTGAGGCCCACAGACTGCACCTTAAAATATCACCTCACAAAACACATAGGTATTTTTTTTTCATTTTCATACCCAATTCAGGGGGAATTGGATATCTGATAAATTAAAGGGTAGCCATCTATCAAAGAGTGAAATTTTCAAGTGAACTCTAATCACCTCGCGTCTGAGCTGTAGCTAGATATGTTTTGAATACCGTTCCATCATTTTTTTTATTTATTTTTTTTGGTTGTTGAGCGGTGCTCCTGCTGGAAATCGACTTGACAGATAAGTCACAAGCAAAGCTGAAATATTTCCAGTTTCCATTTGAACATGTCCAATGTATCATCCTGAAGGAAATCAAATGGAGTGAGGGCAGGCCTGCAAATGGCAGTTATGAAGCCTGGTGAGTTCAGCCCGCTCTGTGTCCCCATCTGAGGCTCTGATGGTCTTTCATACGGATAAGCTGCTGTTGATTCTCCAGTATATGTGAGAAGCAAAGCCTGAAAAAGCCAGTTATAAAGATTCCAAAGGGTATAACCTCACCACATATATGATACACACACGTGTGTATATGGTGTCATCTCCCGTCATAGCTAGAAATTGATCATATGCACATATGTTGTAGCAAAACAAGCTTAAAGTTCAATTTTATTACAGGACTGAATCTGTTATATTTAGATGTTTTTAAAATCAGTCCATGAAAAAGGCTGGATATTCAAATAATACTGCTACCCAATACTTCAAAGGATAACTATAGTTTACAGGGAAGAAACTGCACAACAGCAGCACATATGTGCAAGTAAGAATCCTGATCTGGGCAGAAGACTGAAAACAGTCATCACAATGGCTGCATTTCACCAGTTTATCCAATTAGCTACATGCCTTGATAACACTGGTACCAGGACAGAGGCCAAAAAAGGATGTTTTTTTAATTTAATTAAAGAAAAACGACACATCTGAGGCCTGTTTTCCTTTCCAGGGGATCACCTGATGCTTTGTCATCAGTCCTTCCTTTCAGTTTGGGGGTTCAACATGAGTGCGTGAAGAAAACCGGCTCCTTCAGTCACGTGACTAAACTCTTGCCCGAATTCAACTTTAAAAACTGTTTTCCTGCAAACGCAAACACAAGCTGTGACACCAGAAAGGCCTACCTTCAGACGACGCGCCCTTAAACGCCCAAGTGTTGATGACAAGAGGCAAAGACGAGTGTGCGTGTGGGAATAATAAAACTGACAGGAAAATGGTGACTGGCGCGAACATGTTGTGCTGCCGGTGGACGAACACTGGACCGAAACCGCTTCTCATTTCATCGCCACGGGTCAAAGAAAAGCCCCACGAGTCCCAAGACAAGGGTTAGTCAGCTTCTCCAGATTGTAGTTTATCGACATCGCGTTCAAACTTCCTTGTTGTGTCACGTGGTGGCTGATTCCGAGTTAAAGGAACAGTGCAAGTATTTCACAAGACCACTGTCCTTCAATCATGTCAATCAATAAACAGACAATGTATTTATTTATTTATTTATTTATTTATTTATTTATTTATTTTGTTACTTTTATTAAATAAATGTGTATTATAGACGAAGTTTTTGTCTTACTGACAATTTGTAAATAAAGAAATTCATAAATCCCCAAGAAATCCGTTTGCATGAAGATAATTCAGGAGGTACCCTTAATAACAAAAAGAAGGGGCAACAACTGTGTGCACTAATTTATATCTTTCTAACTACAAAGAAAAACATGTAAATTTATGGCTAATGCCATGCTTTAGGGACCCGGGCCGCTTGTTTGTGAAACATTACTGGCCCACAATCAGTCCAGAGACTTTGGCATCCAGGGCAATTTTTCTAACAAGCTCGCGCGCCTCCCGCCACAGCTGGTACCCTTTAAACGTTTGTTGTCGGGGTAACTCGTCTAATATCCATACGACGTGCGGCGTGGCTCCGTGAGCCGTTTCAGTAGTTGCACTCATTATTTGCAGCAGGGTTGTCGGAGTTGACCACTTAAAAGAGGGAGGCGCAGACCTGTCTGCGCGCCTCCCGGCATCCTGGGACTTGGTGACTTCTCTCGTGGGTTTAATTTACATCGGAGACGGCGGGAAACTGAGGTAAGTATTTGCTGCTTGTGCTTTTGGAGATGCCGGACTGGTCTGTTTGTGCTCGGCAAATGTCAGCGAGCTGACTAAGCTGACCCTGTTTTCTGGCCGTTGCCCGGGTCATTTGTTGTTTGGTGATTGAATCTCATTCGGTTTGTTGGATGGGAACGTGGAGTCCTCAGCTCTGCCAGTAAGTTGATGTACCTGTTGCCCCCTGCACCCCCCTCTCTTCATCTGTCCTGTTTTTGCCTTGCAGGCACCTGAATGCCATCTTGCAATATAAGGAGAATATAAACTGCAGGATTTGCATTATTATTGTGTCTTTAAGTGGTATCACATAAAACATGGCTCATGTGATATGATGAGTACTCACATTTGCATTTTATCCATCATCTATGCACATGAATATTTACTCAGACCATTATTTCCCTGTAATTATCCGATTCGTCTGGAATAGAAACAGATCATGTGTGGTGTTATTTATCATACAGATTTATGTTATAGAATAGTAAGATGCCAACATTTGGAAAGTCAACAAAGAGCCTTAAATGTATTTCATTTCAGGATCCGCCACCCAAATTACCCATGGACATTTCTGTGGTTTTATTGTGCTTTCATTGTAATGCTAAAAAGAAACAAATAATTTCATGAATACGTCATGATAATGTTCCACTTTTGAATTTGTTCACCAAAGCAAATTGATACACAAGGAATAATCACACAAAATGAATTAAATGAATGAAATGGCTGCAGACATTTCAAAATGAACTGTACAAACCTTGCGGGGACGAAAAGGATTTAAATATTTCGTTTCCAACATAAACAACATGATTTTTTGTAATATTCTCCTAATTAAAACATAGTTGCGGATATTATGCAACAGTTTTGCCAGTATGTTTGACACTAATTACACTGAAACACTGTATAAGATGCATAATAAAGTTCACTGAGTTCACATACAGTAGATGTGAGCCGAGTTCACACTGTCGTATATTCCAATTACCTCTTATTTATCTCCACTTAATTTTTGGGACAATGCCTTAGAACTGCGCTCAGACCTCTTGGAGTGGAAAGACATCAGCATCTGCTTCACTCGGTAAAATGTTAATGGTTAAGTGACTACATGGAAGGTTCTCAGTTGGCATAGGATAACTTTTAGAATTCCAAGCTAGCTATAATGGGCTCTCAACTTTATCAAAAGTGTCATTTGAACTGTTCAGGCATATAAACCCATCCAGAAGTTCCATCAGTCCTTCAGTCGTCTGCCTCAGATTACCTCCTGGTTGGAAGCAGATGTCTGTGACAGAGTTAAGGAAACAGGCTGAGGTGAAAAGTTTGGCACACTCCTGGAGTCATACCATATGGCACTGCCTTGACATTACATACCTCATGCTGGGATTTTCTTTCAAGCTCCCGAAATAACATATCCTGGCAAAGGAGGCAAAGTATCTCTTAGAACAAAAACTTGATAGAAGTCGTTCCTCTTATTTTTTACCAAGCAAGAAGAAAGCATAGGCCAAGGCGGGGAAACTAACAATATATTCTAACCTTGAGATGTGGACGCCAGCAGCGCGCCCTCTTTTATATTATTCAGACGAAAAATACAATTTCCACTAATATTTTATTCATTGGTTTTCCTTTAACAACGTAAAGTCCCAGTGTGATTTGACAGGTATCTGGTGGGGGGAAAAAAAATGGATTAGAGAAAAAGAGAGCATTATTACTTTCACCTGTGTTATTGATCCAAATTAAAGAACGACACCTAAAAGAACCTCTTGTTAATAATAACTTCATCAATCACCAACGTCCTTTCAAGCTGTGTCTCAATATCATTCATGGCAGTCTCAGAGGGCAGAAATGCTGCTGGTGTGGGTGGCTGCCTTGGCGTCTAAAAAGAAGCATGTGGATAACCAGAACACGACACTCTAGCATGTAATATCTCATCGACTATATTTGCTATCTGAGTGACAGATGAGGTTGCAGTATACCGTAGGTTTTCAAATGATACCCCAGGTTGTAGCAGATTATTTTTTATATGCTAATATCAATGCATTAGTATATACGGGCAGCTTTTTCTAATTTAACACAAATATTGTGTTTGGATTTTTAATGTTTGTCAAATTGTGTAAAGTGAAAAATGAAATAAAATTATGTGTTATTAGAATAATTGAGATTTCACATCTTCAGAAGACAGATCTTTTGAAATGTTCCCAAGTGTTAATGGGGATGCAGAATAATTCTTTTCATTGCGCTTTTGGGGAGTGTTTTAGGCAAAGTGAGATATAGACAGATCCTTTTCTCAGTTAATGATTTTCCTTGTCTTCTTTTGTGGGGGGAGGGGATGCTTACTGAAAACATGGCAGCCTTTTCCTTCTGAATGCTTGGTGAATGTGTGATTGGTGACGTTGGGGAAAAAACGAAAAGATTCCGTTTTGCCACTTATTCTTTTGCATTTGCAAATAATCACTAACATTGATTCCTATTTTTAATTTAGAATTTGTATTGTTCATAAACCCATTTTCTACACAAAGGCGATACGTCCATGTATAAATAAGCCAAGTCGTATTCTCTAATAGAACAAAAAGAATCCTCTGACGTAGCTAACTTTTCTTCTACCTCATCTCAAATGCCAACTTGGTCTGTTAGCTTGTTTTAAAATCTTCCCACATTGTTCCCAAAGCAGATGGTTCGAAGGTGTGTCCAGAGATCTGCCTTTTTGGCACAGTTGCCAACGCAGAAGTTCTGATAGTTCTGACAGGTCTGTGAAAAGACAAGTTGACTTTCAAAGGCAATTAACGGGGTAAAATGCCAGCTAGTTAAGCTGCGATACCAGCTGTCAGACCCAAGAGCGAGCAAAAATCGCATGGCTGGCAAAGGAAAAACTATGGCTTGGAACAGATCTGTCTTCAGAGAACACACGACCGAAGTCTATCAACCAACATCAGTTGATAAATAACTCCCACCAGAAAAGTTTTTTTTTTCTTCCCCTTCATGAAGTTTCAAGAAAATGGAAACCAATTGGTTCATTGTTTGGCTTTGAACCGTAGCCAGGAAACGTCGATTACTTTGTCTCTTGCTAATGTATTTATCCGCGCGGTTCAATTTCTCGACCAATAATAAAACTACTATTCTTGCTTAGAATAATTATCGGTATCATTCTCACTGTTTTAAACGGGTAAAACACCTGGAAATGTACAGACAGCTGACAAATAAAACTAAAAACCCGAGGCCCTGACCCCTGACTCTGATGTCTCCGTTTAGCTTTATTAGAATTGTCCCACAAAGGGGAAGGCTGCAAATCAAAGCACCCCACCCATATGGCTGTGGTTTCCTGTAGGTTGCTCATCTCAGTCCTAAAAGCTCTGGTCGAGCAAAGACAAAAGCTTTAATTTCAACTCGACACCAATAATCATGTGAAGGAGAAATTAGCGAGCAGCTCGTGGAACCAGCTACCGCAACGACAGCCGAGCCAATTATTTCTGTCTAATGTTATCAGACCTTTCAATATGTTTTGCAGAAATTTAGGCCAACTTTTCCGCACAGTGTTGCTTCATCTAATTTAATTTTCATTCATTCATATATGCACAGCTCTCTGAACGTTCTGATTCAGTCGGGCTGATATCTGGATTTAAGGTTATGGCTTTTACCAATGGTCTTAGGATTGTTGTCGGGTTGCTTGACCCCCCCCCCCAGCTTCAGTAAACTAACAGAGGGGTGGCATCACTGTCACATTCATTCTGTTGAGGCCTAGATACTCTGTGCTGTATTTTATTAGTCTGACTAAACATATGCGTTTTAATTAATTGAAACACATTGGTCCATATATAGTTGCTGAATGTTGAGTTTCTACCAAAAAATTCTTACTTTTTTTTAAAATGCTGCATTTACATGTTCAAACTTAACTTAAGCTCTCATCTTTTTGTATCTATTTTTAAAAACAACAAGGCATAAATGTATATCCATACCACAGAATTCCCAATATAGCTGTATCGTTCAGACTGTCTTCTGTTTCTGTCTGAGCAATTCCTTTAAACTCTTCACAAATGTTGGCAGGAAGGGGGAGTACCCTCTTGTTTCTAGAATCTGGAGACTGGGCTGTCTTTTCCATTATTTACTAGTTGTCAGGGAGCTTCAACATAAATCACACAAACGCCTGTGCTGCATTTTTATTGGATTTCAAATCTCTCCCATCAATATGGTATCCTATAGAGATTTACATACTGTGTGCATATGTTAAGACGAGTCAATGTCATTCAATAACAAGCCCTCATTTTTTCCCTGTGCATTGCATAAACCTTTTTTTTCCTTATAGTTCCTGTCATGTCAGCTCTTGGGATCATTTACTAAATTTGCATAGTCAGTCAGCCATCTAGAGAGGCTTCAGGACCATAGATACAGCAGTTTCATTTGTGATTGACTGTTTGAGTCCCCTGCAAACAAGGATTTGGGGTCATTTAGTGTTTGCTTTTGCATTTACAGTCATTGAATCTCGTTGAACAGACTGTCAGACATGGTGGATTTAGGATAAATCCATGTGTGCGCTCCTCTCTGCTATTCAGACTTTAAAGTAGCAGCAGGATGGTGGTCAGCTAGATGCCATGTGCACGGCTGCCCCAGGGGGGATATAGGCAGGTTTAATCAGGGAGCACGTTGATCTGTGTGGACTATGTAATGCTCAAATCGCTTTTTGCATCGTATCCTTGTTTCCTTTGCTTTTGTCGGTCCAGGAATATTCATCTCTGACATTTATTTAAGAACAAACCGTTCGCTGATTATTACACTTTTATAATATAAGCACAATGTTTTATTTAGACAAGATGAAAATGATGCAAATGTATATGACGATATGTATATCTGACATTGTACTCTCTGGGAAGCAGTACTTAATAAAGTATAATGTACTCTCTTTTGTAAGCTGTAATTTCATGATTAATGATACTATAAGTCATTGCATTTTTGTTGTACAAAAACAGGAAATTGAGCATAGCTTTCATTTATTTTCTATTTCCTTTAAATGAGATTCATCCCTCAGGAGTCCATTTGAATGAAATTCAACAAAGAAGCCCATCAATGGAAAAAAATTGAACTTGGGCATTATGTTAGAGGAAAAAAATAAATACATTTGAAGTACCTTCCACGGTCGCATCAGGGACCGGGCTTGCTTAATTCTATTACATAGATTTCTGTGCTGCTCTTTCCATTTATTGAAATCACTCTTCACTTCTCCTTTTTCCTGTCACAGGTGATGAATTGAAACGTGCAGGGAAAGGTCTCAGATGCACTTCACATACGGCGGGTCTATTAAGGTCATCCTGCCGGTCGGGGGAAAATGCTGTTTAGACAAAGGGAAGCGACAGAGCAGGGTGCGTAAGTAGCTTCAGCCAGCCCGCAAAGTCAATCACAATGTAATTGTGCTTTTGATCCAGAGGATGGGGCTGAAGCATTAACCACACCGTGCTATTGTGCAACTCATGTTTATGACACACTCGGCGGACTTTCGCATGACAAGGCTGGAGATCACTTGGAATCAGATTTCCCTGAGGCGGATGTCTGGGCGATGCCCCACTGATGTGTCGGAGTTGTTCAATGATAGGCAAGCATCCATGAAAAAATAATACAAAAAAGAAAATGGGGCGATGTCCTTCCAAAAATGTTGCATTAAAAAAAGAGGGGGGGACATGCAGGTTTTTGAACGTGAATCCAACTACTGCACAAAGCTGATCCCTTAAAGTCTTCAAAAGATATTTTTAAGGGGCGGCTGAGATGTCTTTAGTTGAAAAATGTCTTCGTAGATGTATCACAAAACCACAGGTATTACTCCAGAGATTGAAATTCGTCTTCACACATAAAAGGGCAAGAAGAGGCACCTTTTCCAGCGCTGGCAGGGGCACGTCTGTCTTTCTTTTCCTCTATTCCCAGCTGCCTGAAATGTCCTGATAAGACACACAAGTGTCTGTGAAGGAGTAACCTCAGCCTGGTGACGTGGGATTCAAATTGGGCGATGAAGTCACTGATTAACAGCTTTTTTTTCCTCTCTAAATTCCCCGGTGTGATGTTGCTATGGGACAAGTAGGCCTTGAAGAGGGGACGGTTGAGCTGCCACACATTTTCTCTTAAGCCACGGGGGAGCAGATTGATGTCCTCCTGTCTATAGGTGGCATCCTCAGCTTTGTTGCTTGCTAGAACATTAGCATTTTTATTTGTCAGAACCCAGGAAAGAGATCTTAAACAATTTTAAATTAGATTACATTGATTTTTTTTAGATTTTTAGAAAAAATGTATTTAGGTATTAATTGCAAGATTCCTAATATGTATTGACTATTCTTTAAAAAAAGGATTTCTCTTATTCAGAATGTTATCAGCGAGAGCTATTGTGTAGAAATCCTGTGCTGGATCAGCTCTTTTGAACAGAATCGTTTATGTACCCCTTTTCATTTCCTACACGGAGCAAGACTAAAGAAAATACATTATAGAACAAAACATGCTTTGAGACTTCAAGGTGACATCAGCTACAACAATCTGAGTCTGCTCTCAGTCCTGACAAGTGAGTTGGGGAAATTTTCACTGGAGATGGAAGCAAAAAATTTCCAGTGTGTCATCTCTGGGCTCGAAATGACAAAGAAACAATGAAATGTGCACGCGCATCCGCAAGGTGGATAATGGTGGCGTTTCTCATTGTGATCACGTTGCACCGATGCCTATTTCTGCAGTAATGCGACTCATTTTGAGGAGTCAACTCAGCCTGAGCTCCATATCCATTATTTGCTTTTTGTTTGGCAACTTTGGGGGTCAAGGGTCTGGGTAATTTATTCCATATGGGTGCCGTTTCATGCTGAAGAGGAAAGACTCGGAAGCCCTCAGTCACTGCTCACACAGGGAGCACTGCCTCCCGTCAGGGATTGAGCCAACCACCTTATTAATTAGCCTCTCCTGCTTAAGGCCAACCTGCTAACCCATTTAATGAGTAAATAATTGCTTCTTAGGTCTCGTGTCATCACGCCTTTTATTAATATAGGCAGTTATCTCAAAATTACTCTTGAACCCTCGGAGTGCCAAAACAAATTTAGAGCAGGGAAGAACATGGCCTAAAGATCCTTCTTTGGGCTCTAAATCTTGTAGGATTTGTTCCAAAGTACGATAAATTACACTTGATTCCTTAAGGATTTAAGAAGTGTCTTAAGACTTTTTGACAAGGGATTGTTATCAAATAATTGCAAAAGTACATCCGATTTGAATATCATTTAGTAACTTTCACAAATAGATAAATTAAAGTTGTAGTTGCCTTAAAGTGGTTCCCGGTGGCTGCTTCGATCTTGTATTGGTTCCACTTGAACAATGACCGAATGTGTTACATTTCCTGAAAAGTAACTGTTTAATTAGTCCCAATTTGTCTTTGCAAGTGGTAATGACAAAGTACGCACATTTTTATGCATGCAAATAGTTCCCTTGTAGAAGACTGTGATGAATAACAATAATAACTAATTTAACTTTGTGTGCAATCTCAACTTGGAACAATTACCGAAGGCCTTTGTGGCGGTTTTAAGATGAATAATTAATAATCAATACCTTGTCTTGGCTTCTGGGACAGTTACTGACTTGTGACTGATACACTGACATTATTTATTGTGTCTGTGTTGGGCTTCTCTGCCCTTAATCATGTCAAGAAATAGATGCACAATATTCCTCCTTAAAGCAGGCATACTTTGTTTAATTGCTTCTGTGCAGGACCTTTGGGATGTCTGACTTTGTGCCTTTGAGGTTCCACTGATGCTTTTTTTAGGGGAGTTAATTTCTTCCACATTGTTGAGAGAATTCAAATAAGCGGCTAAATCGTTCCTCATCTTTCATAAAATAGGCCATCATGAGGTCAATAAGATTTTATGGGAAACTTTGTGAAATGATGCACATCAGCCTATCAAGTTGTTTTTGATTAGCAAGCACCCAAACCTGCATAATCAACAGATAAGAGTTCACCTGATTTACCGATTCACCTAACGTTTTGCTTCTCAGCTCAGTTTACATTACCTTCTCTCTCCTAAATAGCAAATTGATGAAAAGGCTCGGTATCAATCAGTTTTAGTCATCTTTACCCTGTACAAACACAGCACTTCATTTAGTCGCTAAAGTAATGACAGTCAGTGGGTTTGTAAACAACCTACTTAGAGAAAATTATGCTTGAAAATGGGCTCATTAACAAAAACAGTGCTTGCATTGACAGTGTAAAACCATCTAATCCTTGTCCTCTGTGGCTTAATGTTAGTCTCTAATACTTCAAGGTCCATTTTATGAGCGCTTTGGAGAATCATTCCTTTGCAGTTTTGCATGAATACTGATGCTGGAAGTCTGCATGCTTTTGCACATGGTCCCTTTTTAAGTAAACAGGTTCAATCAGAAACATGATTACGGTCCATCTGCACGTCACGAGAAAACAAGTAACAGCACATGGACCCATTTAATTTAAATTTAGATGTAGCAATTTTGGAAACTGTGTTAAAAATATCTGTCAGACTATACAGACAGTGAGCGTTTGATGGAAATTATTCTCCCTGACATTACATGAAATATAATTTTTCTCAAATTTTTGTTCTATGTTAAAAGAAAAAGAAGCATCTAATTTTAGCTCACAGGCTGGACAGAGCAGTCATTTCACAGGTCCTTAGGTAACAAATGGCATGCTCAGTGTTAGCACATTCGTTTTATTAATTAAGATGAAAACCAGCGCGGGCGATGCTGAAATGTGCAAAAAGATCATTTCAGATATTCTGCGTCCCATAAATCCCTGACAGTGTACAGCTAATGGTAATAATTAAAAACGAGGCTGTTCACAAGCCCCAGTGTGTCTGTGGACGGTCCTGAACAGCAGAAAACCTTTTCATGTTGATGCTTAACAGATATGACAACAGCTGCTTTTGAACTTTCTGTTTATGAGGCAATTTGTCAAAACTCTTGACAACTTAGACCAGAAATTCTGCAAAAGAGGAATGTAAGTGTCAATCCACCCTTTGTAATGCAGACAAGCAACAATAAGTCATGATACGCTGCCAAAAGCTGATTTTTCTAATTTTTTTACCCGTCCTGAAGGATTGGTAACATTGTCAGCGAGAAATTGATTTATTTTCTTTTTCTTCTGTTTACAAGGTATTTGATCAACAATAATAATCTTTATAGTTTAAGACTATATTTTGACAATTGGATCTAAATGTGGTCCATTTTTCATGCTTTCATAACACTGCATTTTCTATCTGTCAGAGAGTGATGTCTTTGCTTATCTATTTCCTTTTCATTTGAAGTAACAGACAAACTTGCTTTGCAGCCAGTTGATTTAGCTAAGTACGCTGCTGGAGTAAGAAAATCCACTCGTGAGCACCTCTGAAGGTCGCACAGTTTAACGGGCATTGTAACACTGACAAGCAGACGCATCAAATCACCGATTAGGGTTATGGGCCAAATTACTTTGGAGGCTGCCACCAGAGGAGACTTGGATATGTTTCTAATCTCAGCCTGATATTGAGGATGTTTTCAGACTTTCTGCCATAGTGAAGCAATGTCTTGGCAAGAAAGCAATAGAAGGACCTTTAATTCGATAACTAAAAATCTCATCAAATAGCAGCCATCAACCCTCTCACATAAAGTTGAGTCTTTAACTAGTTTAAAACACCTTTGGTAGTTTAAAAAAAAAAAAAAAAACTAGTTGTGAAATTTCATGTTAGTAGATTTTAATCTGGAAATGGATATGGAATTTTTAATTTTTTTTCCAGTGGGTGGCTACTGATAAAATTATTTTATGTTGAATTTTTTTCTGATAATGAAATACAATGCAATTTCCTCAACAGAAGAAGACTTGATAGGGATTTAATCACAGTAAAAAAAAAGTTCTTCAATGACTGTAACATAAAACAATACCTATTAATTGTATTAATTGTGAAGCCGGCAAGTTTTGTCCTATTTAGTAGAGATAACTCAAACAAAAAAGTTGTGTTTCAAAGTCATTTTTCTCTTTGTGGGGCCGTTAAATGCACATGGGATGTAGGAAGCAATTTAAGCTAAACAAATCAAATTAAGCCTGGCATCTTTTGAGCAATGACCACTGTTACTACTGATTCTTGGGATACAACCAGGTCAATAGTTTTTAATTGGAATTAATGTAGGAGGAATTATTTTGAAGATTGAGACAAATAACCAATCTGGGTACCACAACTGAATTGTTTTCTTGGCAGTAGAGGTTCCAATCAGCATTGGACATCTCTTCTCTCCCCACAGACTTCAGAAACCAAAAAACCGGTGTATGCTCATTTGCTTAGTAAAGATTTGTTTTAGCCATGCCGATTTCCAAATTCAATTTCTTGCCGAGCTAAAGGAAAAGTTTCTCTGGAGGACTGAGAGTATTGTACTCCCTTTTTTGATCACAGTTTTCTTTCAGGTCAGAGAGGGAATTATCGATTTGGATTCAAATGAAGCTGTTGTGAGGGCGAAAGGGCCAATTGTCTAAACTTGCAGGCGTGCATCTCTCCAGATAGCTAGGAAGCATAATACAGCATGTTATCCCTGCATCCTCTCATCATCAAAGTCATCAGCGGCAGCAATTTGATTGGCACCTATCACCTAATCACTGGCATTGACTTATATTTATTCCTCACCATCTGTTTGATTGTCGCACTATACGGAGGAGTTGGAAGAAGCCATGTTGGTTGTGTGACAGTTTCACAGCATATTTTTTTGCAATGGAGGCTGTGTCATTTCAGGAGAAATGATGCATGGTGTCATGTTGTAGAGAGAGTTGGAAATCACATGGATGTTTATCACTCCCCGAGTGCCCAATTGTCTCCAAAAGTCCAACTACACTTCCAAACAAACTGACAAATGCATGTGGTCTGTGGTCAAATCACTGTGATCTCAGTCTGTAGAACATTTTATGACCATAGGTAGAGCGCAAGGGGTCCCTTTGTGCAAATGAGGATGATCTGGCGTAGTGATGAAACAGCTGAGATAGCCCCATCGGGGGACGTCCCTTAGATCTTTAATTAGGGAAAGAGAAGACGGGATCATGTAATCAATCCTTGTACCTCTTGGGTTTTTGTTGGTGGGATATGGCATTATGTTTATTCTCATGGGCTTTTATCTTTTTTCAAATCCATATTCTATTTAACAAAGCCTTTTCTGATGGATTGCCGCATACATCTTTAACAAACAAGATTATAATACCGTTATTATGAAACAAAACTTGTGCTGTTTTATGTATTTGCTGTAATGGCTGAGACACACTTATGCGATTTGCTCTCGTCCCCCCCTCTCTTTATTATCACTTGAACCATATTTTGGTAAAGGGCAGTGACATTGTTTAAAAAAAAACAAAAAAAACAGGAGCTATTAATAACGAAGCAGCAAAGGTGTTATAACCCAAATTAATGAGTGCATTGGTATGAAGCTCAAATTTATGCCACAAGACATTTGGGAAAACTTTAATTTATGGAGAACAGAGCGAGCTGGTGCTCTGACTAAAACAGCAGGGGGTCTTTGAAAGCGGGCGGGATTTTGCAGTGAGAGAGCTTTGAACATCTCCCCCTAAAGCAGGACAGGAATCAAAAGCACAGGCTAATGCGCACAACAGTGTTCCACTACCTAAATTGTCTCGAACTGTTCATTATGCATAACACATGCCTGTTGGTTATAAATGTAGGTTTCACATGGCAAGACGCTCTGCTCGTGGTTTTCATAAGTGTGCGATACGTGCTTACTTTTCAGTCATTACTAACACACAAAACATTAATTGCGGTGTCCTCGGTTTGGATAAATTGAGCAGTGCAGCCAAATTTAGCTGTGAAACTGGAGTGAGTTGCTGTTGTGCTGTATCTGGCTAAGTGCTGTTTGACCCTCTGCTACCCCCCACAGAGCAACAAAGATGTTGTTGTTCTCATCAGATGCTCACAACAGCTAATTAGAGAGCGATGAAGATTCAAGAGAACCAACACTGTTGCCATAGGTAGTGTAATGGGAAGAAATGTGTCTGCTTTTAGTCGACATCGAGGCAATGTGTGCACTTTGGAGAATTTTGCACAAGTATAAACCAAAGATGTGGGAATCAAAGCATGTGTGACAGAACATCCCTTCGAAGGTAAAGTAAATTGAAAAAGATCAAATATGCGATGCAGAGCTTCAGCATCATATGTTGTCAATGCTAATGAGAACCCCCATGGAAAGAACATCTTCTTACAGGATGAGCGTTTTCTTACCACGGTTTAACACTTGCCAAGCTCAAGGATCACAGACCACATCTACAGTAATTGTATGGAAACATGAAGTCACACACTAGTGTATCCAAGCTGTTGGAGAGTCAGTCCTGACACCACGGGGGTCCAGTGGCCATTACTAACGCTGGCAAACATCGATCAGAGACCCAGAAACCATTTATTCAGATGGTAATGATGGAAAACTTGACACTAAACTTGTATTCCATTAACATATGATCCTTTCGTAACGATGGACAGAATGGCTTCTGATGGTGTCAGCGACAATTATCTTCCCGGTTTGAAATGGAGAGAAAGAAACGGAATAGCTGTCTTAATGAAACGCTAGGCAAACTCTGTGAGATCTGCAAAATTCTAAATGTGCCCTCGTGTGCTGTAGCTGGTGACTGTTTTTATCTGCACGAGCCCGAGGAGTTAAATGAACTTCATTAAGTCTTTTTCCATTCTGAATACAACCGAAAGTTACTCGCCCTGCACACCCCCTTTGCATAAGATCTGTCTTTAAAAAAAAAATAATGGAAGAAGAAACAGATTCTACATTAAATGTTTGGACTAAATGAGAACAGAATTACCCCCCCCTCTATTTCTTGGTTTTGGTCCTGCACTTCGTAGTTGTGTTGATTTTGCTGAAGAAGCATCTTAACTTCAACTGTTCTTCTCCTTCACCTGCAAATACAAAGGTAGGTTACCTATCAGGTTTTAATGAGGAAGTAAAGGAAGACTGTTGGGCAAAATTTATCTCTATGGGTAGGGCTGCAAAGGACATAAAAAAAACAAGAAAAAAATCCAAATTTTTCAAAGTTTCACACCGAAGCATGTCATATATACAACCCCAGCCCGTTTGTGTCTATGGGGGTTTGAGTATTTTTATAGAATGCAGCTCTCGAGGGGAAAGTGACTGCTGAACACCCACACAGCCTCTCTGACAGCCTTCAAAGTAAGCCACAGCACAAAAGCCAAGATGCACTCCCCAGTTTGTGTCATTGCAACGTTATCTGTGCTTTGACGGTCTCCTGGTGAATTGATAAGCTTCACAAAAACGTGCCCGCACACACGCCGTCCTTAATGTCAAGTGCTGATGGTGCGCATGCAACCAAAAAACTGCTGAAAAGTGACCCTGGCTGTGCCCTTGTCACCAAGTAAGGGTAACAAGTGAATGGAAATTGGTTTTACCTGAGTCAGGTAATCATTACTAAATGAATTTACTCTTGGGCCAAGGGTATAAGTGGGATAAATATATATCTCTGAGATGAATACAAATCTCACTTATGTAATGAAAGGCACGCTGCTTATTGATTTTTGAGGATGCACTCTGCATCCCTTTCAACGCTGGCCTGTTCTACATTAGAATGATGAGTTTTCCATTTTGCAGGTGTTTACATGCCAATGTTAGCAATTATATCTACAGTGGGTTTAATGTTTTGTTATTTTTCTCCTAGCCCGGAGGTCGCTCCATCCAGTGCTAGCATGCAAATGGCTTCTCCATTATGCATGCATAATAACCACAAATGTGAATGTTGTCACCATGTTGATTTGTCTTTTTTTTTCTTCAGCCTGTGTATCTGTGCAATGTCATCATCAACATCATAGCAGTCACTCATAACCCTTATGATCAGCATCATTTCCACTTCTATCATCTAGGTTCTAATCATCATTATAATCACAAATATCATAATTATTACCATTCTGACATAACCATTATCATTGCGATACACTAATAAAGTGGCGGTGATTCATTTCTCCATGGCTATGTCTGTGTTCATTATGCCTCAATAACAGATGGACCCTGTTAACTGCACACGTTTGACGACTGCTGAAGTGTCGGCTTCAGCACACGGAGCAGCTGGGAGGACATGGCCCGTGTTTCAGAGCCGGTCCGTGCTCTTCAATAATTCAACCCTTCCAGCTGTCTCATATCAGGCCCAAAGCTCCACGGCCTCCAAGCTCGCATCAGAGCTCCACCAGCACACCGAAGAGCAAAGCTTAGCAGGCCCTTGCGTCAGTTTGTTTACCTAAAAATACAATACTTTATAAACCCCGATACAGAGAATAAGTTAGATATTTGTTAAAAAGAAATGTTCCTAAAGCAGTTTGCCAGTTTTTTTTATTTTACATTTTCATCAGAAAGTGATGATATTAGTCTTTCTTGGGTTTTTATTCAGCTCAAGGCTTTTTTTTTTCTCGGTGAGAAACTGTATCTTTAATTATTGACTAGTGCCCCAAAGGAGAGCAGTTAAAGACCCTTGGATTTTTTTCTATAGGGTTTCTGGAAGAAAAAAGAATAGATCTATGGATGTGGCATCCTGGTGAGATGAAAGTCTAATTATCTCCCCTAGAAAACGAGTGGAAGGACTTTTTAATTAGGACCCAACCGAATCCATGCACAGAGAATTTGTACATTGTGATGGATAGTGTTTGTATCTCCTTAGTGACTGGAGACAAAATGATAATCTGAGGAAGTAGAGGGGATTGCAGAGAGCGGGGTGAACCAGAAAACTGAATCGGAAACCGTGAAGAAGAAAGTGTTTCAGCGGTGGAGGTGGGGTAGAGGCAGGCATTGAAGAGGTGTGCCCCAGAGTATAGGGATTGGGGCAAGACTAAAAAAGGCATGTGAGGCCCAAACACATGATTCATGCATCAGATAAGGTTGAAAATGAAGGGGCTGGAGAAAGAAAGAAAGCCTTTATAAAGAGATAAGAAAATAAGACGGAGATGTAAGAAAAGAGAGAGAATTAGACAGAAAAAGGGAGCAACCGAGCCCGGAGCAGCAGTCATGATTGGTCCCTTTCCCAGCAAACAGCTGATTGGTTAGCCTTCTCCACACTCCCCTCTCCTTGGCTCTTACCTTCCCCTCTCATCTCAGCAGGGGGTCCCACAGTCGCCAAGCCCCTTAATGCGCCTCTCCACTCCTCTGCTGTGTGGCTGGCATGCAGAATGCATAATCACTATATAATCATAATCAATGTCTGTGCATGTGTAGGAGGACTACAATAGCAGCAGTTCACATGGATCTTTTATTTTTTTCCCCCAACACAGTTCAATATGAATCGAGGGCGCATGGTGTACATAAAATACACCTTTGCAACAACAGCCTTGCATGTGAAATTAACAGGAAAAAGAGCATGCACGATAACACCATTATGTCTCTGCTAACTCGATTATTGCTTGAAAGAGTGAAGGTAAGCTGTGGGTACATTAGATTTACCTCATGGAGAATGCATTTTTGGGAGAATATGTTGTGTATTGATGTTGCATCTCCGAATAGCAACAAAAACTATACTTTCCTATTCAAATAAAAGCATTCAGGTTAGCAATTTATTGATTCCACTGCTCATGGCACTTACACTCCAAATTAATTTTCCTAATTTGCCTTTTCTCACACATGGAAACAGTTTAATGGGTTCAATACAGAACGCCATCTAAAAGAAACAAGGAACCATTGTGCTTAATTGGTAGATGAAAAACTTGAGTGGATAAATTAACCATCTTGTTGTTTGACGGTTGCAATTGATGAGCTAGCTTAGTCATCAGTTGTTTTTCCATCTTTATTTTCGGCTGTTGCAGGATGGAAAACAAATGTGGGGACCAAGAGAAATGACATGAGTGGAACTTTATCTGTAGTTCCAAATAAATGAAACAGTAATGATGAACTGCCATGTGATCATAGGCAGCAGGCTTCCTTTTGTTCAGTAATTTGATTTGAAAAGTCTGAAAATGCTACAGGAATCTTATGTTGCATTGTAGAGATGTGTTTATGTATCACTGGAGAAAGCCAAATTGGTTCAGTCTGAAATGAAAGTACACAAAGGATTGGCACACTGTTGAAAACAACTTGGAGGGAAAGCCTGAAAATGATAGAAGCATCATCCATGAGCTCCTTTGTATCCCAATCACAGCGTATTAACTCTACTCTTTAATTTGCGGGTGAGGACACAGTGACCCACACATGGCTGTGAAATTCCTCTGAACTCTTGTGAAGATGGATTAGTGGGATTCATTCTGTCATGACGTCTTTGATGAGGAGCAACGAGACAGTTCTGGGTCCCGGGTTCCATCGGCTATAAAGAGGCTTCGTATTCGATGTCAAGTCATTATTTGTATAACGTAACAATGATATAAGATACTCAGTAGACATCCTTTCACAAGTAAAAGATAATGTTATGCATTTTAAGCCTTTATTGACTCAGATGTCCTCAGTGTGTGTCCCTGAAGAAGGCGTTTGACCCCTATGCTGTGCGCTCTGAGTGCGTTCTAATTGGAAAGTCGCAGGATGTGTGAGTGCGCTTTGATGGTTTTTAGTTATAGAACCCTCTGATAAGTCCCAAACATGTCCATGGAAGTTTTTTTTTTCATATCTTTGTTGCCTTTGTAACGGCATAACATTCTACAATTATCCCTACATGCCCTATGTTGGGAAAAAAATGTAAGATGCTTAAAAAAATTGTAAGACTTTAAATCTTTGAGGTATTAATTTGTTTAACATTTATTTTACACAGACGCAAGAAGGGATTTTCACTATGTTCACACACCAGTTTCATAATGTTCAATTACATTAATATATCTATCACTTAATACCTGCCACACTCAAAATTAGAAGGTTATAGGTATGTTTTCCATTGGGTTACATCACTCTTCCTATTAATAACATATGTTTAATAATTTGGCAACTGAAGATACAGATTGTTTGATTGTGGCGAGAGAAAACCGTTTCCATTCTTCCTGAATATTTCCGCTGCTCAACAGCCCGTAGTTGTAGTTAGTTAAGGGTTCATTTTCCTGTGATGGGACAAAGTAAAAAGTCACATCTTGACTGCAGGCAAGCCAATCAAGCACAGAAATACCTGTGTAAGTCCTGCCATTTTCTTTCTGGTATAACCATTTGTCTTTCAGGAAAATGGGTTAACTTTAATGTAGCATTTGTTTTTTTCGAAATTTAAAAAATACTCCTTTGCATGAATGATACCTTCACAGGGATTAGGGTATCTATACCACAGACAACACTGATTCCACTACATGAGTTGTCTTTTGGATCTGATGCTTCCAACAACATGAACGGCCCCCTTTCTTGGCCAGATATAACCTTTTTCTGAAAGAAGCCGAAAGGTGGACCCTCCTAATCTCAGAACTGTGTCCCCTGTTTCTCCATCTGAGATAAACTTTTGCCAAAGGGGCTTTTCTGCCAGGTGTCTGTGCAGAGTTGATACATTTGGTCCTCCCAACGTGATACAGTTTAAGGTTACAATCTTAGATAGAGTGCTGGACTGTGTTGTGGGAAAAAGGCTTTACAAGCTACTTCTGAGCCAAAGTGGGAGAACTTCACAACCCTGGAATAAGAAATTCTTTTGCATTGAAGATCACGCATATCACAGAGTGGTCCATGAATCTTATCACAGCATTATGGTGTAGATGTTGAGATTAAAGGTCAATGAATCTTTTCATAGAGATTATTTTCTGACTGGATGTCACTAAGTGGTGTGACACAAACTTACTTGGAAAAACTAGACCTAAAGTGGAGGCTCCTCATTTTATTTTATTTAATTTTTTTTTACAGATCCTTGCACCCCTTTCGTTTTCGACAACTTACTTTAATGCTGCAAACTTTCCAGGGATTTTGTTGTACTTTTTCCTCTCATGCATAACTTGCAAAGTTGCAGAGTCTGCAAAGCACATTTTGTAATCGCCTCAGTCTGTAAGATTTGGAAGTTTTTTTTTTTCTGTAATTGATTTTGATTGTGATCATTAGCAGGGTAAAGTGTACACATATGGCACAGTAGCTGACCAATCATATGGTTCACTGCCCTTTCATAGAGAAATTTTGTTAGCAGTGTGGTCAGGAACTTTTCTTTTCTTCTGCCCCTCAAGGGTTTGCAGACCAGCATCTGTTATCGGGCCAACACATTCCTCTCAGAGGCCATTCCATATTTGGACAGCAGTTTGGATTAAGCCTTTGTCCAAAGAGTGTGCTCATGCGTGGAAGGAGAGATACCGTGGTCTGGTGGGGCACCTGCATGTTGGAGGGTGCATGGGGCAGTTGTGGGTGGGCAGTTTCCACCAGAAAAATCTGATGTCTGAGGCTAGCACTAGTTGGAGTTAATGGAAAACTGTCAGGAGCCTCACTTTCCAAAGTTGGAAAGCTTTATTTCTTTCCAAGATGAGTAGCTTGAGCACTCTTCCATCTACTCAGCCAGAGTGAAGTACGCTTCATGACACCGCTGACCTGTGCTCTGTCTGTTTTGAATTGGCTCTCATCGTTCAGTGTAGTGGCTGATCTCCACTATCTGGCCTCTGCGGATGGGGATAAAAGAGACTTTACAGTCTTTTAAAATATGCACCAGCCGTGGTGTTAAATGCAAAGTTTAGATAAAGATGCACTTTTCCCACCGTTCATATGTATGACACATAAATGGAGGTTGCTGCTGAAAGAGGAAGCTCATTGGATACAAGAGTGTGTGCACCACGAGCCTGTGGTTGCCAAGCAACTAAATGGGGGAAATGTTTTTGAAAATAGAAATAGGTAAGTGAAAGTATGTTTTTCTTTTCTTGTGCTTTATGCAGAAAGAGAAGAGCTGACAAAATGCAATGTAAATATTTCTTACTGGATGGTTTAAACACCAGGAATTTGAACCATCCAGCTCAGTTCATTATCACCCAGGTGAACAGAAATACCTACTAATTAAAACCTAAAGTAATAAGCTTGATTAATGTCACTATTGACATAACAGGTCATGTTCAGCTCCATTACCATAACTGCTCATGGTTAATGTATCGCATCACAATGATTATTTCACCACCTAATGAAGCTTGTGGGCCTTTTCTGTCCCCTGAACTGTCTGATTCAAAGTCACTGGCACCAAGGATCTGTCACGACCCGAGGCAGTTCTGAGGGACTGGAATGCACGGCTTAACAAAAGTACTCATTTAAAAAAAAAGAAAAATGAAAGGTGCTCTCAGGGAGGACATAAAAAAGAAACAAAAGACGCTCTCAAAAGGAGATGCAAAAAACAAACTGAAGCTTTCTCAAGGAGGACCAATAACCTCAACTCGAACTGGACTCTGGACATGAAAATACTCAACACTGAGAAGTCACACTTGACGTACACATCTGTGAAAGGGGGACAAGGAGGGAGAGAACACAGGTGAACCACATCAGGGGCGGGGCAGACAATTACCAAGGCGGGAACTTAACAAAGGGAGGAAGTCTGGGTCTGAACCGAGAGGGAAATGGGGAGTTCAAAAATAAAACAGGAAGTGCCTGACCACAAATGCCCTGAACATGAATAAACACTTGACGAAACATAACTGGATCCAGTTGTTTCTCTAATTTGGAGAATTTAACTTGTTTTAAATCATTTTTAAAAGCCTAAATGGCAGCACTATCGTTTTATAAGTGATGCATGAGACGTGGCTGGGCATCCCCAGACAAACAGGCCTTAAACATTTGGCACGTCCATTTAATGACCTGTCTAACTAAAATACGTGTCACAAATGCTGTTGTTAATGAATCTAAAGAAAAGCGGGGGAAAAAAAAATTCCAAAATATGCCATAACAATAAACCACCTGTCTAATATCGTTCAAGTCCCTGTTAAGCTTCCAGAACAGCTTTGTTGTGTTGAGGCTCTGAGCCGGCGGCATCTGGCACTGTGACATTGGCATTAGATCCTCTGGGTCCGGTGGGCTTGTGTATTTGGTCGTTTCAAGCAAACTGTGGATGCTCAATTTGATTGGGAAGTGGGGAGTTTGCAGATTGCGTGAGCGCCAAGGGCTCTTTGTCGTATTTTTTTAATTGTTGTGCGGTGGTAAGGTGCTTTGTCCTGCTGTGGATAAAGCCTTTGTGGGGATACCATTGCCATAAATGACATCAAATCAAGGTCTCCCATCACAACTGATTCATGTTGGACTGTAATGTTATCAAATTTGCATGTAAGTGTTTTTTGTAGGAAATATTTATGAAGATTTTATCTATAGAAATAATTATTTTAACACTGTTTTGTAAAAGCCCTGCAGCCAAAATGGTTTTACTGATAAAGTACATTTTAATGGGCAGCATTTAAAACAAATTATACAATTTCAAGTCTAATAATCTCAGTGGTCTTATTTGTTTTGTTTTTTTCTGCATCTGAGAAATTGCTTAACATTATTGTATGGTGTAAGAAGTGAAATCTTATTATCACTGGGGGCTTCATGAAATTAAATCCTTGGCACTTTAGTCTTCTTAATATTGCATTTACATAAGGCTCCGGCCATATGTTGTAAGTCGATGCCAGACACCAACAAAACCAAAAGAAAAAGAGGAAATCTCTTCTGAGTTGAGGTAAAAATAGCCCCAGATGAACCTAAACTACCACAGCGTGATTCAATTAAGCATGGCATGTCTTTGTATGCCGGTCCAAAAGAGTCAGCCATTTCGTGACCTATTTCTCTCTCTCCCACAACGAAATGGTGACATTCTGCTTTGTCATTGCGCCACCACTCATAGCTCAGCAGGCCTCTTGACAAATTAACCCACGCCCCAAGAGTCACTCAGCCTTGTCACCGCCATGAATTTATCATGAGAAATGCCAGTCAAGCGACAAACTCAGCAGCATGGCTGGTATTTTCTGTCTTGTTTCTTTTTTGTTTGTTATTTTAATTTTCAAATTGACCACTTCTTCTGAAATATGCGACTGACTGTCCTGCCATGAATACATGCTTATAATTATATAACTTATTTTGAGCTAATTTCCATTTCTGGGATAATTAACAATGTAAAACATAAGAGGAACTGTTGCTGGCCAAAGTGGCCAAAAGGACGGCTCATAACTGTCTTTTGACATTAAAAAAATCTCTTATTTTTGTTAAAATAACCTAAGTTTGAAAGACATTTATCTAAAGTAATGATTCAAAGTTTAAAATGCTAATAATTGGGCGTTGGCATCAGGACAATTATGTTGCAGAAAATATGGCAAAACAACTAATATGGAAGTTGTCCACATCAAGAAAGAAAAAGTAATATATTTTTTTATTTATTAATATATATTGTCATAATATATATAGTGTATTTGCTTTATCTGCCCTGAATTTGATTGGGTGTTGTTTATGCACTCAATTCAATGTGAGCATCATCATGGGTATGAAAGAAATATTACGGTTCATTACTGCAAGTGCCATTCACTGAAAGCATTTAATGGTAATTATACTCAGGAATCGGTAGATGTACAAAATGAACCTAAACACTCACTATCCCTAATGTTTTGCATGATCAAAATAAATGGATCGAATGATGCTGCATTTATTTCATGCGCTAACGTTATTCTAACAGGAAACAGTAGTTTTGTTTTCCTTTGACTGCATTTTTTAAACAAAATAGCTGTGAAAATGTCCTTTCTGTAATTCCAGTTAAGGATACAGACCCATTCAAAGGCAGACAAGGCAGATTTGATTGTCCTGACAAGCAATATTCATGCACAGCTTTTTTTAGCCAATGTCAATCCACACGCATTCCGTTGGTTTTACCTCTTTTCTGCAGAAACACAGTCAGGGGATGATGGACATTAATTCACCTGGCTCCTTTTCCTTTGCATTGGCTCCCATTAGACTGATCAATGCTCCTCCTCCACTTTGGTTCGGTCAGCCGTGGCATTGTGCAGACATTGAAGGAGGATCTCATTTTGCGATCCTTTTGTCAAGGTGGGAAATAAAAATCTTTAGGAGTGGTCAAAAGGTTTGTTAGTCCCCATAAAAGACTGATTTCTGCTCAAAAAGGGGGGGGATAGTTTTCTGCTAACAGTAAAGATGAATGGAAAATATCCTCTCCTCTACTCCACTGCTTAGAATATTTGGTAAGAAGCGTGTTTTATTACTATTAAATATCGATTGGTATTATGTGATTAGGGGAGCCCATAGGGGACTTTCAGAATTGCTCCTATTTCCTTTACTAATTAAAACTGCTCTTTAAAAGGACAAATGAACCATTGATCTAATATTATAAATCTCTTCACATACTCAGCTCTATGTGTTTTATTTTACGGCACGACTGCTGAAACCTGACTAAACTGGTTACAAATTTGCCTCTGGATGATGATGTAATCTCAACAATCTCCATTTCTGTAGAAATATGTTTTATGTTATTTTGAGGATATCTCATCATTTTGTCATTACATATTGTTCATCTGAGAATTCACTTTAAATAGATACAGATAACGGTGTGACATTCTCCACAGGAGGGTTTTAATCCCATAAATCCAGATTATAGAATTTATCACGATTGCAATGCTTTATTTGCCCCATACTGTACATGTCACTTATGTATCATCACTGAACAAAGCAGTTAGCTCGCGTCCTTGGAATTTGATCATTTTGTAATCGAATTGGACACAGTTGTGTCAAAATCATTTTCTCTGTTGATAAACAAGAAGTCAAACTATATGCCACAGCATTTGATATCCAAAAGCTGCTTATCTCTGGGTTTGACTGTCACAATTGCTGGCCAAAACTGTGCTTGCTATTACTTTAATTGAAAAACAGAAGGAGATCAGGACCTTTATTTAGAGGGCTCATCCCAGCTCTCTTTTAAAAGCATTTGTATCTTTGAGGACACCTGTGGAACCCCTGCTAGCTCTTCATTCTGCTCTCCCACATGTACATATTGATCCAAGAGAGACGCATGAGAGATTGATTATTCCTGTCAAACCCTGATTTAGGTCTGAAAAATATAAATAAGCCTGATTTTCTGCTTCTTGTAAGACCATTAGGCTTGCTTCAGGGTAGCTGACATTGCTGTGTGTGGTGGATAAAGCCCTTCAGATTTTCTGCATGTGAGTATGAATCTCAGTACATGTGTGTTTTGACATTCTGTACCTTCATTTGTGCTCTTTACTTATTTCGTATGAAATTAATGCTTGACACAAATTCAAAGACACATGCTTAGAAATGTGTGAAGATTCGTTGTTGACATGACCATATCAGATGATATTCAAATCAGTCAGGACTGGTGTGTCCAGCCGATAAACATCTTGTTATCCCTTAAGGCGGGAATTATGTCCTCTATCAAAGATGTGATTGCAGGCAGCCCAAAAGATGGTCCTCTTTTCAACCTCTTTCAAGAGGACGAATAAGAGAGATGATCGTCCAATCACTGCAAAGCATGAGATTGAACAAAGTATCATTGCCATGGGAGACCAATTTCAGCTCAATTATATCCACTCCCTGCTGCTTTTGCCCTCTGTAGAGCTCTGCCAAGCTGCTGGGAAACTTCTTCTCATCTACGAATGATGTTGAGATAATTATTTTTCTTAATAGTAAACTTAAGTTCCAGTTGCTCTGCTATTTTTAATGGGAATGTTGACTCATCGGCTGCTCTAAAAGGGCTCTTTAGCGGACCACCTTCTTCCTAAAAATTTCTTGCAAATCTGATAGTGAAGCATCGGTATCCACAGCTTGGGCCAAGGTTTGAACAGATAAATCTATCACATTTTCTGTCAAGTGTTGATGAGAGCCTTGTGGATTTGTAGAAAGCCTCCTTAAATAACTTGATCTGTAGTCTTTTTGATCGCTTTTAATTTTTTTTAATCATAAACTGACATTTTACGGTTTTAAATTCAAATACAGTTTAGATGTATTAATTACGGGCGGCACAGTGGTGTGGTGGTTAGCACTGTCGCCTCCCAGCAAGAGGGTTCTGGGTTCGAATCCCGGGGGAACCAGGACCCTTCTGGGTGGAGTTTGCATGTTCTCCCTGTGTCTGCGTGGGTTCTCTCCGGGTTCTCCGGCTTCCTCCCACAGTCCAAAAACCTGCATGTTAGGTTGATTGGAGATTGGGGAAATTGCCCTTAGGAGTGACTGTGAGTGTGTGTGGTTGTTTGTCCTTGTATGTCCTGTGTGTTGCCCTGCGATGGACTGGCGGACTGTCCAGGGTGTACCCCGCCTCTCGCCCGTTGACCACTGGGATAGGCTCCAGTTCCCCCCGCGACCCCATGAGGGAATAAGCGGTATTGATAATGGATGGATGGATGGATGTATTAATTACGTAAATAGATGTGATAATTAATTTAGCAATAATCATGTAATTGGGTTGATCCTGGAAATTAAATAAATGTCACTTAATTAAGAAAGAGTAATGGAACACATATCGTATAATGTTAGAGGAAGACAAAGGGAAATGTTTAGCAAGGAGAAAAAGCTCTTAAACCACTCTGTACAAAATATCTTTCTACAGCACTTTAATGAGATACTGTACTTGAACTCTGCCACAAACAGAAGAAAATAGAAACACGGGAGAAAGGGTTGTTGCATCATTCTCTGCTAGTCAACATATACGGCGTTTGTGATGTGCTAATACATTCTGAGGGCCTGTGCTGTATCTTGTGAAAATGTGGTTTGAATTCTCTGCACAGACTGCTGGGCAAAGCACCCTGAGACTATTTTTATAAATAATCAACTCCCTTTTCCTGGCAAACTTGACAGAAATGTACAGCATCTCTGTTGGACTTTTGCTTGTTTTTTCATGTAAAATTGAACGGGATATAGGATTAAAGTTTTAATTTGACATGTGAGTGTGGCAGCTTATTTTCTCAAATCTGTCACGTTACAACACAACCCGGTCATGTCAGCACAATGTCATTTCAGAATGCAGTGATTAAATATGACCCACACCAAACAATATGTAATGCATTACAGACTTTATTATGGGAGACTATTATTTATTATGGGTCTCCTGTGTGAAAGACAATTGCAGTTGGGCGGATCATATTGTGTATGTGCGTTTTTTTTTTCAAACTTTCAGATGCAACTCACTGAGCTTCCAATGGCTAAGGTTGTGTTCAGAATAACTCAAACTGAAAAGTCGATCTCATGCAGGATGCAGGACAGGACTGAACTGGAAAGAAAAGGAGGACACTGAAACACTTACTTCCCTTGATTCTCATTTAAGATCAATAAAAAAAAGTGAATCAAATAAAGTAGAAACATAAGAATTGCAGTGACTTGTCTGTCAATGCACGAGCATATTCCAATCTCATTCATTTGCCAGCGTTCAGAGACAGAGATTGCAGACAGAGTGGCAGGAAAACAGGAGGAGGGATTTCAGTACGTGCCAACAACAGACCTGTCAGCCAGCCCAGCTGCCAGTGCCACACTTTAACACCGTTCAGCACTTTGTCTCTCCACTTTTATGATGCCCTACTTTTTAGGGAATTAAATCTGTTGTTAATTTTCGTCACTAAATCGTACAACGTCATTTCACCTTGGAGGATATTAAAATGCTTCATCGGTACGGAAACGGCGGTATTCTCCGCGTGCAGGAAAGATCATGTCTGATCCTTCTCACCCTGGTCAGAAAACTCTTTGAAACTCTCCCCTCTGGCAGAAGGTTGAGGACCATCAGGACCAAAACTTCACGCCATAAAGACAGTTTCTATCCAGCAGCAACTGGCCTCATCAACAAGGCCAGCGACCCCCACCTATTCTTCTCCCACCCCCCTCTACCTCACTAATTTACCCAATGCTTCAGCATTTTCTGGTCTGTCGTTGCAGATCAACATTGCACATTTCAATTGTTCATTTGCAGATTCGGATCTATATTTTTAAAGATTGCTCATTTGTGCATTCAGATCTATATTTTTAAAGATTGTATTTTTCAGTTTTATCATTTCTGTCCTATATTTTTATTTCTACATTTTATTTCTAGCTTCTCATAGAAGTGTTGTGTTGTGCACCAAACACCAAGGCAAATTCCTTGTAAGTCTAAAAACCTACTTGGCAATAAATCTTATTCTGATTCTGATTCTGATTCTGGTGTGTGCTGGCCGGAGCCCATCCCGCCCTGTCGTGAGCCAAGAGGCGGGCTACAGCCTGGACAGGAGGCCTGTCCACAAAGAGTCTCTGCGTCTGACCCTATGATCTTCAATTAACCCAACACCTTTTTTTGGACGCTGGGAGGAAGCTGGAGGACCTGTAAAAACAAACCCAGGCATTCACAAGGAAAGCATAGAAAGGAGCCAGGATTGGAACCTGCAGCCCCAGCGTTTGGCACCTCTTACCTCCCCCGGGAATAAATACGATAAAGATGGGACAACTGTGCAAAGTGCTCTCTTGTTCTTGCCATCGTAGTTCATCCATATAATCATACATTAGTCGGAACAAATCAGTGAAATGCAGAAGTTGTTCATGTCTCACTCTTGGCTCAATTTATCTAAGATTAAACCAAGCATTTCATTAACCACATCATTCTCTCACATTGATTTGGGATATTTAAAATCGTCTCAGTATCGGTGATTTCAAAACCACTGTGAAGACAAAGTTTAAAAAAAAAGCCACAGCTTTATTTGATGGCTCGGTATCACTGCTTTTGAATTAAAAGTAGAGCCCCACAGTTATTGACTCGCTGAAGTGCTGCAGGTACAGAAGAAGTGAGCGTGGAAGTCTGAAAAGACCTGACACTACATTCGGAAAAATTCTTAGACCTTAGTTACGGCCTGTGTGAATGAATGTGTTATTTTTTGTGAAGCTGTACTTACGCCTGTCTGCAGTTATATGCAGCTCAGGGGCAGGGGGGGGGTAGTGGTGGTGGTGGTGGTGGGGGGGTAATCTTGAATGACTGCGTCTGTAATTGAATCACAGCGCTGGTTCACACTGCCATTGTTCGCCAATAATGACGTTTAATTGTCAAAGGGGGAACTACGTCACTAATGAGTGGAGGGGGAACAAAAATGGAGACGAGAGACGTGATAATGATGAATCTTGATGCGAGCCAGGAAATAGAGAGCTCTCTTTTCCCCCTCTGCTTCAGAAACGGTGCCAGAGCTGAACTGTAATGGCCTCCTGTTTGCCTGTCACTGCCATCCAGGGAGGAAGTTGAATGAGTGGAATTAGATTGTATTTCCCATCCCCTTCATTGTTATTTTTGGTCAAATAACACATTGCTCCTGCACTCGCAAGCAGGAGCAAAAGCAGTTGGTTTGTAATCAATCCTTCTGGAAGGGGGGCAGAGGAGGCGGGGGTGCTCGTTTTGTGCCTGCCGCTGTGCACAAAATGGAATAAATGTGACATTAGGGGCACGGGCATCATTACCTTGATGAATTACGGAAGGTATAACGATTATGGAAATTGTCATCGACTGATCATTCGTCTCAATTTATTGCAGCTCAGTGTCACTGTGGCCGAGCAGACTGAAATGTTATCATGTCAATAGTTCTGAGAGTTGTTATCAATGTTTGCTTTGCTCTCAGTGGCCGAGCGCTGTAGATGTTTCGTACGCCATCCATCGTAATCTAACGCCTCGTAGCATACCCCCTTGATAAAGGGAAGCTAATTGAAATATTGACCAGTTACATTCCTGGATTGGCCATAGACTTGGAGGAAGATGTAAAGCTATTAATGAAAGGGCTCGTGTTGATTTCAGCTTTTAAAGGAGTTCAATTTTACAACCTCTCTCACTGCTCACAGGTCTGAATTAAAGCTGCTCTAATATCTCACAGAGGAAATGTAATTATGCCTAAAACTAATTTGTGAAGTAATAAAACTATCAGCATAAAAGGGCTCCGTGCTTTTTTTTTCTTCGTTTTTTTTTCACAACAAAAGTGGGATTTCAGATTACATCTCCCGGTTTAACAGTTTAACGTCATAAACTCTACAACCCCTCAGCGTGCGGAAACATTAAAAATAAATCACCAAATTACAATGCCAATACCAAACGACAAATTATGCGAACAACGTTAACGACACCAGCGTTGCGATTATCTCTTTGAAGAGAAGGTAGTTGTGAGCAGCATGCCATGATACAGTGAATCGAGTTCCAAAGATCCGTGAAAAGATATTGCTCTGTGCTCAGCATCGACAATAAGAGGCCACCTCAGGGAGCTTGTTAGTGCTCTGCATGTTTGCATGCATTATCATAACACACCTACAATAAAAATAGCAAGACATTTAAACTCTTTTACTCACATGCCACATCACATCCCACTTATTGAGGATATATATGAATATGATTAAACCCTTGACATTCATAATTTGCGGTGTAATGGTGAAATTGGTAAACCTCTGAGACAATAAATCCTGGTTATGTCAGACGCACTCATTAGTCTTCAATTTATGAAAATTGTGCAGCATATGAAGATTTGCAAAGGTCCAGACTCAATGAAAGCCCGTGATGGAGCCCCTCTGGAGAGGATTCTAATCGCTGCAGCAGGAATATCGCTGCGTAATGGGGGACATATCTCTTCATTAGCCCTGTGTCGGAGTACAGTAATATTCATTCAGGCTTTGATAAACGCAGTGCTGTTTTCTTACCGTGGCACTTTCCGCACACAAAACTTGCCTACGCTTAACCAAATCCTCTCGGAAGAAACGTTATTGCTCACCACGAGCATAAAGCAACCGGCTCAAGAGTGCGTAATGGTCTTGTCAGCTCGCAATAAAGTCGAATCAGTCATGCGCAGGAGGTGAAGGGAATATGGCATTGCACCTTCTGTTGAGGTAAAGCAGGGTTTTATTACAATGTGCTTCAGATTTGCATATGTATTGTCTAAACACTGACTTCAATCCCGAGCTGAGAGTCAAACGGTTTCCGGGCTTTGCCGGGAGTTATAGTGCCCAACGGATATGTTTGCTTAATCATTAGACAATCACAGGGAAAATTTCACCCAAGAAGCTGTTTGATCGTACTTTATAATTGTACGCTGGAATCAGCTTCGTTTTAGTTTGTTGATCACCTGTTTTAATTGGCGTGGTTTGTTATGGTTTGATTTTAAGGAGGAGGACCTTTGGTGCTTGAACCTTTTCATCTGTAGTTGACCCTGTTCGACCCAATTAGACCTTAGCCTCTCAAACGTCTGCCTACACCTATATTGTGAATGCTCATCTTTACGTCCTATAAAGTCTGCATGTTTTCTAATAGTCATTTCACTTGGTTCCAGTGTCTCACACCGATCAAAGGACTGCTACATATTGTAGAAATCAAACCAATCCTCCAAAGCAATGTGGACATCGACTGTGTCTAACCTACTGTAACAACACTAATTAGATCTTTTTTTCTCATCCAGAGCTTCAGTCAGCTCATGTTTGTTTTGCGTTGTTGGTTTTTAGACTGATAGGCCGATTGGATTGTGTGGTATTTGTTTTGTCTTATGTGGAAAACATTGTCACAGTTGGCACATTTTTCCTTTTTCATGAATTAAAGTAAACATGATAACACATTAGCGTCGAGCATCATGAACAGTTTGCCTTTTTTAAGATTTTCACACAAAAAAGTAATTGCACCATGTGGTCATTGTAACGTCTATTGGCCTTTATTTTGTTAAGGAATGCAAAGATGTCAGGTCACATGTTTAATCAGAATCGTTTGTATGAGTTATGAAAGTTGTAACTTTTCTTTACTCTTTGTGGAGTCGGTGCACATTGAAAATCATGAGAAAAAGCTGGACATCTGAAGTACAAACACAACATGATAAAGATCCCGGGTTGTACAACTTCATTAAAATTTCAGCCTCTCCTCCTCACACCAGGGATTTTCACACAACTACAAACAGCAAAGAGCTGTAAATGTCATACCACAATCCCAGTTTATACTCATTTAGCATTGAAAACTTAACAAAGATTAATTGTTTTTTATCTCAGATTGAACAGAAACCAGAGGTGTCGTTCCAGGTGTGTGTTTTTTTAAGCCGAGCACCAATTAAAAAGTGGCCTCTGGTTCCTCAAGGCCTTGTTATCAATGTTTTCTGAGCTGATTCCTTCCAACTCTCTATGAGCTTGAGACTAAGGTGTGGTTATGTGCAATTATTTAGAGGGCTTTCTGCTTCCTCCACGTGAGGTATTAAACCAGGGGTGTGACTCGCTCTTTGAATTGGTTGCATTGGGGGCAGAGGGTGGGAAGAAGCGAGTGCTTTAAAGAATCAAATGGAAGTTTCTTCCAGGAAGTGAAATTCAAGCAGAATCTTCCTGTGGATGCAGTGCTGCGGAGCTCAACAATGGGGACAACAAAGCATTTGAAGTTTAAAGGGATTGAAGGAACCAGTCCTGAATGATTATGGGATACACTGTGATCTTTGATAATACAATGCAAACCTAAAAAATGATTGTGCTTTCTTTATTGTAAAAAGTGAATGAACCGCTTTGTTTTTATTTAGTTTTTTCCCCCAAACGAATTCAGCTCTGGATAAAAGCTTTGAATAAAAAAGATAGGAATAAAATCTCCATGTCCAATCTGTGGATGTAATGAATGACAATAACCACGTCCAGCTGCACATAGATGTGTCTGTAACAACAATATTCGAGCCTCTTATGCCTGTTTGTACAAAATAAATAGGCCTCCAATAATTTCAGGAGCATGTAATGAATTATTTGTTTTTAAATGAATTATGTGCTTGACTAAATCTGATCAATATGCAACAAAGTAAGGCCAAAAGCTAATCTTTCATTTTGTTTGAGCTCCTAACAGTTAAAGATAATCGCCCACACACAAGTTATTGCCTATTTCAGCTTTGAATACAGCTGAAATATTAGTTTATGGTCTTGTAATTCTCTTAGAGTCAGCTAAAATGAACTTGACACAGCTGAAAATGTAGCGTAATAGTACTCTAGGCACTCACCTGCAGTTAAGGAATGCATAACACTTACAATCCACTAAGATGTAGACAGTACATAACCCGGAAAACCTTTTTTTTTATCAGTGCCAAAAAATGTAGTAAGTGCAGATTAAAATGTATTGTTTGAGTTTACAGGACCCTGGTTTTAATCTGTGTATTTAATACCTGATGGACTGTGAGCTAACGAAAGATTAAGCTAATGATCATTTCCATTAAATCAATTATTCAAATAAAACTTTTTCCCACCAAAATTTCAAATAAATAAATATATTTTGGGTGGTATTATATCTTTTGGGCTGAATTTGCTCCGAGACAGCTTTTTCTGTGTTTGCAGATAAGAAAGCCAGTAAAACATGGATTGTGGATCACAATGTTTTACAAAAATGTCCATTCTCAAAGCTTTATGGTGACCAAATGCTATAAAATAAACATAAAGGTTAATATAATAAATTTAGCCGAATGACTATATCGACCTGTCAGACGCTCCTGCGTTCCACGTTTAAATATTTGTGGAAACTCATGAGTATTTCTCTGTTAGACTTTGAAAAAACATGTGTCCAAGCTTTTGATTGGTACTGTACACACAGCATGTGGATGTCTATCCACTGTGTATGAATCTGTTGGGAGTCTGACACTATGCTTAACAATGTGCTTCACATTTCACAAACTGACAGGAGATGTGATCTAACACCACATCAGTCCTCCAGCTAATCTATTTTGTGACTGCCTCTGCATTTTAACGTTCCATTCCAGCTTTCACTACAAATCACTGACTTCGCTTCAGGTTCAAGGTTTTCTATTTTTTATTTTCATTCCTTGTTTCTGCATCGCCTTTCATTAAGTCTTTTTTCTTCCCTTTAACCCATTCCTAAAGCTTTGCAGAAAGTTACGCACAATTAGCAGAGCTATTTCTTTTCATTTCTTCAAAGTTTAAGTCAAAGCAGTGAGCAGTTATATATCAACCAACATATTCCCTCAGCAGTTCTGCAGATATATAAGTTATCTGTGCTGTTTTATCGAGTCAATTATCAGAGTGGGCAGACATGCTTCATTTCTGTTCCCCTCCTAACACAGAAACGAAACAGGGCCAATAATAACCTTTTATATTAATTATTATGATTAAATATTTTGTGTTTCATCCATCAAATGAAGCCCTTGAAATTGCAAAACTGTGATCATGGAGCTGCCTGCAGCCCGCTGATGAATAACCGGAGTGATTTCAACATGCCCATGCTACCGTAATTCCACAGTTATGACACGTGTTAATCACAAAAAAAATAAATGTTTGAATAAAGTCCCCCCTACTACTCTGCCACTGTCCATCTGTCATCATCCTCATGTCCAGGATATTCTCGTCTTTTATATCTCTGGGCTTATTTCTGGTTAAGCGTTTCAAATTAACCGGAATCAGTTCACAGGGTCTTTCACCGCTGTCTTTCTCCACATTTTTCTGCCTTTTTAGGATGTCCATCCATCTTTAAAATTTGGAACGACACTGAGCCTGTCCGGTATTTCAATAGCTGCTTCATTTTACTGTAAATCCTCTCTTTTTTTCTTCAGTGCACTCAAAGATTTACTCTCCACTGGATCTTAGAAAAAAGGACTTTTTTTTCTCTCTCTCTCTTTGGTAAATACGCTCGGATCCTGTGTGTTGTAGAAACAGACAAATGCTGAAAATAATCAATATTATCAAAGGGTAGACTTGTTTTTAGTTTAGTTGGTAGATTTTTCTTTCGTTTGCTTGAATTATTTTTTCTTTTTCTTTTTTTTTTACTGATTTCTTGGGTTTTCTCTTTCCTTATTTGCACTTGATGGTGCCACAGCAACCCACTACAATCAATAGACAGGTTCAGGAAACAGCTCCAGAGAAAACCATGGCATCCACGACTTGTTTCAAAATGTCTACCGAGACTTAGGAAGCAGGAGGCGAGGTACCGTCTTTGTCGTCCTTTGCAGCAGGTGACTCTGAAAGGTTTCAGTCCACTGAATGATCCCGAACTAAAGGAAACACTTCCTTTTCATTGTAGCATTAGCATTTTTTAAAATATTTATATTGCCTAGCATGAATTTGTGTTTGAGCATGAAATACTTTGTTTTTTCCACCCCATTCTTTTTTTTCCCCCTCTTTCAATATAAAAGAAAAAAAAGGTGCTACCCCAAAAATCCTCACTGTATAACCAAGAGTGAAAGCCTTTTTGTCCCTTTGGAAGGGATTCATTTCCACATGAAAAGAGAAGTTCTGTCCAATCCTTTTATACATGTCCGTTTACTTTGTTGAACACAATACCAGACTAACAAAAGCCAACAGTCGTTATGGTGCGTGTATAATGCACTGCACACATATAGAGGGCGCATCTATTGTTAATTTTGCTTTTTTAACAGGTAGTGGACAAGACGAGACACAGTTTTGTTCACGTCAGACTAGCTGTCTGACCCCTTGGGTGCAGAATTCCTGCATACCTAGGATGAGTAACAAAGTGTCTGGATAATTTGTCAATGTTGCTTTTTTGTAATGTCCACAGGTCTCCTGTCCCCACGGTGTGGCCCATCTGTTTCCTCTGCTGATGCCGTACATATGTAAAACATACAGAGCTGAAGCGAAACGCGGGCTCTTGTTTTTTTTTTTTTTGCATGCTAATGCTCTTGGGCTTCAGTGTTGAAGTTTCTAGTTCAGTGTTTTTGTGTATTCAGGCACGCACCCCCAAGAGCTGCAAGGAGCCCGGAAAGCAAATGCAGCAAATAATAGGCCTCTATGTTGCTAGTATGTTCTGACATTTAATTTCAGTGGCTTGTGCTGACTTTAATCTATGAGTCTACCAGAGGCACCGCACTGCAGGACGCAGCGTGTTCATGCTGATAAAACTGTATTCTGGAACCTATCAATCCTCAACATGCGCGGGTCATTTATTAGGTGTAAAGCGCTTTTTTTTTTTGTTGAATCTGTACATCTCAGTCTCGTTAAGTTGCTCGCGCTAAATCCTTTCAATACATCTTTTTTTTCTCACAGTGCAGCTCGGTGTGTTTGAGTCTGTGGATTCAGATGCTGGTGTGTGTGTGAGTGGCCTCCAATAGAGGGCATAGTTGACTGCACGGACATGCACAGTGTGTGACTGGGAGAAGCCGAAGGTTTTAACGGAGGAAAAAAAAGGAAAGGAATTCTCTCTTAAGAATGAAACCCAAACAGAAGTTGGATTTAAACTACAAAAGAAGCAGAATGAACTGTTTTGTTTAGTTCAAGAGGTGAAGGTCTGTTATTCTGCCAGTAACCCTCCGGTGTAATGAATTTAAAGGATTCTCCACCTGGATCAAATGTGTGCATATGTTGCTTGGTAACTAATTTACCGACTATTTTACAGAGTCTAAAATGACTTCCAAATGACAGAAGAGGAAAAAAGTAGTCTATCTTGAAGACTAAGAGAAAGGGAGCACTGTTGGCTTCAGCGGTCCACTTATTCCCATCCTTTTCATGTCCTTTCCTCCTCTCTTTATTGCATGCCCTTGACTGAAGATTGAATGGCAGAGTTTGAGATAGATTGTTGGGCAGTTGGCTTTCATGCAGATAATGCCATTTGATGGAGGCAAGTTTTTGATGTGCTCCGGCTATAATAGAAGAATCAAGCATCGACGGGTCGGGCTGATTTTGCTTGGAGAAAAGCTGTCCTCAGTGATAACTTCATCACCGCATGTGGTCAGACGTGGGATAAATTCAGGAAGGGGATTTAAAGGAAAAAATGCCCAGTCAGAGCTGCAGTAGTTGCCCCCCTATTGAGTTGCGGAGCCTGGAGACCATAGTTTGAAGGTCTGTGATCTGCCATCGGTATTGTTAGTCTTTCTCTCTTCTCTCCCCTTCAAAACCAAAAGGAGTCAGCCTCAAAATGCCTTTCTAGTGGGATTAGTGGACTGTAGCTTTTGTAATTAATGAAACTCTGCTTTCTGTGGTATATCCTCTAAATGCTATCATTTGAAGCCCATCAGATAGTGTCTTGTATGTTTTCGTGAAAGCCAATTCAAAGCAAATGTGGTCCTGGTATTAGGCCCGGGCAGATAATGGCTTAGAGGCAAGTGTACTTATCTCTCTAACTGGAGCTCATCAAGATGGAATTTTCACACTTACTTACTAAGAGCAGAAAAACTTCAAGTCTGTCTACACAATCGTCTACCAAAAAGCTCATCAGAGCACGCACAAAGCATCGTCATATTCTATTGAATGTTAGTCTGGCAAAATCTTCAGAAGAGAACATCATTTGGCGGAATTCTGGCTCAAATTGTGCATATTTGTTAGATATTCCTTCAACATTTGATCACTGCCAGAATACAGACGGTGGATGGAGCACAAAAGCCACATTTCACTTTAAACAGCAAGTATCCAGGCCTTAAAAAAAAAAAAAAAAATCAAACAGTTTAATTAACAGCTTGATTAACCTTTGGCTGCCTGTCTATGCTGTTGAGAAATAACACATTTATTTACACCAGTCTGTCTTTGCCTCTCTCTCTTAAACTGGAGGTGAGAAATGGGAGATTTGTGAGTGGGCCAGTTACATGGCAGCTCACACCTCCGTACAGTAAGTAAGCTTAATGAGCAGCTTTTACAAACAAAAGACGGAGAACAGGGAAAACAGGCAGGTGGCATGAGAGGAAGCCCATAATATTATTATTATTCCTACTTTCTACCTGGAACGTATTCGGTCGGTTTTGCGCAAACGTCGTTCCAAGTTCATCCATTTAGTGAAGTACAATTCACGAGTCAGTTTTTTTTTGTTTACAGGTGCTGCCGTGCTCACCGACAGGAGGTCATAGTTGACCCTCCTCTGGATTTACGGCCTCCACCCTGCGCTGATAGGCAGAGACGAGTCTTGAGGACGGGATGCGCAGTTTCACCAGCTGACAGGCGCATCTCGGACAAAAGCGCAGCGGAGCGGGTGGCGAGCATCCGCATCCGTACCGAGTAAGCCCCCCCCCCCCCCCCTCACCATCCCACCCCCCACCCCCCCACCAGTCTTTTTCTTCCTCTCAAAACATCCTGCACAGCTGCTTGGCGACAGGAAATATATGACTGCGTTACCTCCTGAGGAGGAGAGAGGAGGGGGGACAGCTGCATTGTTGGGACTATTGGCTAAGATCATTCGCCGGGAAGGACCGGGAAGATTTCGGAGCAGATACGCGGTTTTTTTTTTATTGTCACGGGAACTGCTCTGCATCAGCACCACGGTCCACCGGCGATCGAACAACCTCCGTGGCCGAGACGCGCGCATCGCGCATCGGCTTCATCCGTCTGCGCGTAACGAGCCGGTTGTCGGTGGTGGGGGAAAAAAAAAGAGGTGTCCGAGAAGAATTCGATTGTTGTGAGAGGCGCCCACTGCCAGTGCACGCTGCCCACCGCCGCCTGCAAGTTTTGGACTAAAGCGCACGGCTGGAAGTTTATGTTCCGCTTTCCTCCGACACACTCGCTGAAGCGTCTCACAGGTCAGTGCGCCCCTTTTCCACGCGTATATTTTTCTTTCTTCTTTGTCGTGGTGTCATTTGCATGGGTGTCATTTGCACCATTTAGATAAACAGCTAAATCTGGGACCCCTTTTTTATCAGTAATCATTTGGACTCCTCTGCTCCTCTGCAACATCCCGGGTCCTTTGAGAGGATGTGGAGCCGCAACCTGCTGGGCTACAAGCCCCATTTTCCCATCTCCACTTTGATAAATATGGATTAGATATACTTCGATATAAACCCTGTGGATTCGTGGAAGCCATCCCCTGGCGTTAATGAGTATAATATATTTCTGCCCAGTCAGTTTAGGGATTTTGTAATATAACATAAAGTTTAATGGTCAAAGACTTCTTTGAAAAAGTGGGTAAAGCCACTCGTTTAGGGCTCCAGCATCTTGTATGAAGATAACAAAAATATATATATATATAAAAAAAAACAGACCATGAACTGTGAGAATTGTTTTGCTTCTGCTTTCTATCAGACTATATTTCCTCAGCAATGATGACAGTGAAAGCAGCTTTTCCTCTAGTCTCCATCCCCTCTCACTTTTTTTCTTCTTCGGGAGATAACAGATAACTTCTCTTGTCTGTATATGAAAACTGATATGAAAACCTTAAAGCCACACAAGAGGTGTTGTTCACCAAAGATCGCCTCCTCAAGCCACTAATGATTTAGATGTTATGCAGATAGACTAAACTGTATCGAGTCTAATATTTCAGTTTCAGGAGGCTGTGGGGAAACTTGATATTGACTTTGAAAAGGGCCTTGAGAAAGGTTGTGCATGGAGATCCAAATCCTCTTCTGTCAGACATGTGCCCTTCAGAAGCGGTCACCTTTAGCATGACATTTTGTGCAATGGAAAAAAAAGTATAAAACTCACAATTTTCAAATTTCACTTCTATTAGTCATAATCCTTATAGACGCCACTTGATTTTTTTCCCCAACCCTTTCATTTCTCCCAGGAATGTTACGTGGAGACGTGTCTCAGTGCTTGGCACGCGCCAAAGAAAAATGTTGATCTGATTTCACTGTGGCATAGATCAGGCAAAATACAATCTGCAAACACATGCATCTGAGTCCACATGATAGCCCAGAAGGACAAGTATATCTGCTCGGCTAAATTGATTTATGGCTTTTGTCCCCCGTTTCCACTGAGGAACTGCAGCAGTTGAAGCCATTTTCTGTTTTACGTTCCATGTCTGGCAAAGCCCAGAGTAGTAAAGTAATGCAGATCTTCACTGCTTCAGGCCACAGTGGTGAATTATGCCAGTGGAGAGTCTGGTTGTCCTCCCACCCACCTGCAAATCATAGCCTATACTTCTATTATCATCCACAAACAAGTTTGGGGAAATTTGAAAGTATGAAAGATGCCTCATGGAGAAAAAAAAATTAAAAAGCGCCAAAAGGAACAAAGTCTTCCTCTCGCGTGCCAACACTGAGTTGCATCACAGCTGTATTTCTTCACTCGGACACCGGCCACTGGTTTAAATCAGACTTTCCTGTATAAGACACAACAATCCATACACCTAATTTTCTGATGGCACTGTGATAAATGACACATGTGGTGCTGCCAAGTGTTTTTAGAAACACACCTGGGTTCCGCACAGTGCCTTTGACTGGAAGCCTGTCGACATATCTAGCACAACTGCTCAGAGAAAACATGCTGTGGTTGTCTGTTATTACACTGTGTGATAATGTGGAGGATGGCTATGCATTCAGACGTTTGGGCTTTGTGCTGCGACCTCTTATTGAGGCCTTAATCTCATTGCTCTACCCTAATGTCATTGCCCTTTAAGCCCACCTATCAAACTGGGTGAGTACAATATCTGATGCAGGAAATTCTCCAGGTTATATATATATATTTTTTCCTTTTTCAACCATACCCGAAGCTCAGAATCATATAATTAATTCAGAAATGTGAGAAGAACTGTGTACACAACACCAGCCCTCTGTGTTCATATCCTTAAGTAATTTCCTCTTTCATTATTCCTGTGGAGAATTTAATATTCTGTGTGATGAGAACTGCCTCCTTTAGGGATAATGCCAGCTTGAAAACTGCCCTTAAAGAGTTTTATAGATTGTTAAAGGCCAATCGAGATGACTCCTGTTCATCTGAACAAATTATTCCTCTAAGATCCGGCAGATCTGGAGGAAGAGTTGATGCACAGACCTGCGCCTATCGTATCTCACCTTATTACTTGTGAATGCCGACAGTGGCACAAGAGATGACCCCGGGGGATTAAAACATTTGATATGCCAAACAGCATGGCCGAGTCGTCTGTTTCAACACATCCAAAGCAAACACGTGAAGGTTAATGCAGCCTGACAAACTACCAACAGTTCCCCGGGCTCGACGGATCGGTTCCATGTCATATTTACTTTACATAATTGCTGTTCTCTAATCTGTTACTATTAACACACAGCCTGCCTAGCTATTGTCTGCCGCGCTCTCTTTCACCTGTTTTCTCTCTCGGTGCATTTTCAGTTTCCTCCCACGAGAGTACCGCGACATCATGATGAATAGTGGACATGGAAGTAAAGCATGCCACGGTGCATTCTTTATGTCTGTTGGAATTTAAAGTAACCCAGCTCCGGCAAAGCGAAACCTCCATCAACTGACGGGCTCGCAGTTTTGCTTTAATGACCTCCAGTCAGAGGATTACTAGGGTTTAGTGAAGTGATATCCGGCCCTCAGCAAAGTTTAACCCAAAAAAGAAAGAAAGAAAAAGTATTTGAAAAAAAAGTTTTGCATGAGATTTGAGCGAGTTACCAAATTATTGCTGAAAGTCACCCTACAATTTGGAATCGAGAAGATTGCATGCTCTTGAAATGTGCTTAGAGTAGGAATATTTAGTGACAGCACTTGATGCATTACTGTGGTCCTTAACTACATCGTGTGCTCACAGAGAGAGAGAGAAAAAACACCACAAAACAAGGCAGGCTCACGCAGAAGTGACTTATGTAACAGATTTATAAATACTTCATCAAATTTAAAACATAAATGCTGCAGACAGCTACGATAATAAATGAAGATTCGCATTAACATAAAGATTAATTTTCCGTCTTGACAATCTGTGAAGTATAATGTGATACGTCAGATGTCTGCGTTGGAATAAGAGATGAGTGTTTTTAAGGAAATGGCTTTTGTAACTCGACTGAAGGTTTTTCTGTGGACTGGCAGCGTGACCTAATGTGTTGTGAATAAGATAAACCGATTCTGCATCTCATTCTGCATATGTGCGAATGTGGCGGTGGTGGTTGGGATGTTGTGCGTAGGTGAACGCAGACAAAACAGCCGAGCTTGTAATTGTCTGTGATGAAGTGGGAGCCGCTCTGCAGCGGCGCTCGGATTACTTAAAATCAAGAAAAAGCACACATTCAAGCATGACAGCTCTTTGTTTAGGTGTGAGCTTTCCGGCCCAAAAGTGGGCTGAGATGAAAGCCACCTGCGATTAGCCACAGGATGCTGTCCTGCTGGTCCAGCTCTGGGAGCGGCGGCACTTCACACCGTTGTAACCTACAGATTAACATTTATGGCTCAGCATGCTCCAGTGGACTTTCTGGGTCAAGACCAAGTAGCAAGATTGGGGGAGTGGGCCCGACTTTGTAGCAGCACAGCTCCAGCTGGAGAGGAGAGCCAAACGGGAATGTGCTTAGTGTAACATAGGGAGAACAAAATAGAAATGCATTGTGCTCTCTGCTTGTGAAGATTGCCCCCGGGCTGTGTGTAGGTTCAGCTTTCAAGAAAGTCAGATATTGTATTCAGAAGAAGAATTGTTAAATATTTAGAGGATGCTATCTCTGACTAGGAGGTTGTCCAGCTGAGTTTGAAATGTCTACTTTTAATTTGAAGTTAATTCAACGAAATTACGTCGGTTTATGTCTTCTCCTTTGCTTGAGTTTTTCTTTCTAAAAAGCTAAATTCATTCACGTTGCTGTTTTGCCTTTCCCAAAGGAGTCCCAGCTCTGAGGAAGGATTCTCAGAGTACATTCCACCTGCCAAGGGCCAAGGGTCTGGTTGTCTGCGGCCCCCCCGGAGAGCCCGATGTGAAGCTAGGCGTCAGCTACGCTTGTCAATGAAGCCACTTGATGGCCTCAATAATTCAGTTGACGCGACCTCTGTGATGCCGGGAGCCTCGGGTCTGATGGGTGACGAGCGGCGGTGATGAGGACACGGCAGAGGCGTTGGCTCGTGTGTGCAGCCAGATAGTAACACACCCTGTGACGATACCCTGTCAGTGGTGTGGAATGGGTAAAAAAAAAAGACTATCTGACCACTGAAGAGCATAAAACTGGTGCCTCACAGCAAGCGTAATGTTATACAGGTCAGCAATCTTTGACTTCCAGTGGCGAGCCATGAGTATTCAGAAGTCAGTCTTTGGCCAATCACCACAGGCCAGACTCTCTGAGCTTCACCCCTGGAAGTTGAGAACCCCGAGCAACGGGCTGAATTTTCAGATTGATGTTTCTTTTATAGACCTGGCAGTGTTTTAGTATTCTGATAGTATGCCGTCCTGACCTATATACCCTTTAAAGCACAGACAACTGAGAAAATGAAACTGTCAAAAATAAAAACAGAGTTTCTCATGCATAGCGTAGCTTATGGGACGCAACGAGCCTGAAGAGAATATGTCCTGTCTCCGAGAGTCTTCCTGTGCGTGTCTCTTATGTACTTAATTCTGATTTCATAGCCATTAAGAGAGGATAATGATTCTTTTGTACCACTTATGCAGATGTGTGACAGAAACAGTGCATGAGGGTCTGCGTTTGGTCAGATTTGAGGTGCTCCCACAGTGGCAGCAGTATTGCGTTCCCATTGCAGCAGTCCCCACCGAAGCTTTTCCCCAGACTCTGTTGTCTGCGACTTTTATATGATTGCTGTGTCTATCCATCTACCCCTGCACATGCTAAAAGAGGGCGGGTTAGTTTGTGGTACAATCATGTGAGGTGCATTTGAATGACACCCAGTGTCAGCACTTTAGAATACCTTTATGTATTTGAATTTTTATCTGCTAGCCAGGTTTGTATGCAGCCAGCATTTCAAATCTAGCCGGAGTAATGATTTTTCGCCGCTGTCTGAGTACTCTGTTGATGGGCTGCAGTAGTTCTACAGATGTCCAGATTAGACCCAAGATTGACTGATATTTGATTTGAGTTTTTAATTAAAAAAAACATTGTTGTCTGAATCAACAAAATTCCTGCAACGTTTCTTTTTCTTTTTCTTTTTTTTCCCCTTCAGGATCATTCAGACCTATTTTGCTTTGTTTACATGAGATATTTTCTGTATAAATGTTTTCACTCTGGCCGTCACCTCCTCTGAGGGTTGTTTTTTTTTCTGATTGCTCCTCGCCTTCATTACAATGCAGCTGTGGTATCACTACAATTTAATTTATTTCTGTAACAATTGGTTGATCATGGATTTGTCTGTAAATTGCCACAGGTCGGTGCAGCCGAATTTGCTGTGCGCAGCATGTGGTCGTTTTATTGTGAGTAAGCATCGGATGACAATTTGTTGACGCTGTCTTGCGAGATTCCAAATTAAGTCAGTGCACATGGACTGCATTACTTCCTCAGGTCCTCCCTCGTGAAACGGCACTGCAGCAACGCTCACGTGAGACGCCCGAGCTTCGGCCCGTTGAAATAAGACTGGCTGGTGTAATTGGCTGTGTGATATCGAAGGGAGCGGCTATTTTGATAAGAGATTGGTTTAATACCTGTGGCCTTGGATACAGATAAACACTAGACTGTAGCCTGTGCGTATGAATGCAGTGAATAACCTGTTATTACCGTTTGAGATAGAGGCAGATACTGAAAAAGAAACATTAAAAAGCCCAGTTTTTTTTTTTTTATATTACAGCATTCCACACCCGGCAATTACATAGTAAAAACTGAAATTGACAGTGCTTGCGATTCCTTTATTTATTAATTATTTTTTCCCTCCTTCCACTAAAGATTCAATGAAAACATAATTCGCATAAATCAGTGGTGAAGAGTTATTTGGGGAATTTGTAAGCATCCCAGCTCAGCTTATCGTGCTGCTTATTATGTTATCTTGGGACTGGCACATGCCATTTTTTTCCTTATTTATTTCACACACACGCACACAAAAAACAGCAGAACAATAGAAATAGTTCGAATTTGACGTTGACCGCTATGATTTAACATTAACAGCCGAGAAAAAAAGACAAAACAAAAGAAAAACAAGACAACAGAAGAGTCTGAGTTCAACGCCCGCTATGTTTGCTTGTTTTTGTCACACTCATTGTAGCTTTGTTTGTCTTTCAAATGAGCAACAACTATGAGGGATGAAGCATCAAGCCCCAGATGCCTGGGATAATCTGAAGTGGCTGGTTCGGAGATTTGCATCACTTTTCTCCAACTGTGAATACTCTGCATCTTATACTGAGACAAGAGATCTAACATAGAGCGGGATTTCGTCATCTTTCCTGAGTCTCACTGAGCACTTCCTTCTCCAATTTTGCAAAGCGTGCAGCAGGCCATGGGATATGATTAAGGGTAGGTGTTTTCCTGTTCAAGTGAGGTCCATCTCACTTCTCAGTGTTTTTGTTCCCTTTTGATAGATTCATCTGGCGAACGGCCACTGATAAATATGAATAATTAACTCCATATATTACAGCATTAATTAAAGTGTGCGCTGTTTGATCAGATTCCTCAAAATGACTCAAAAGAACACCAGAAAAGGAAGAAAATCCATGAATACAATTGTTAGTGCAATGCAAGTATTTTGACACAAAGGCTCCTTTCTTAATAGCGCGATAAGGGATGTGGACATTGTGCCTCCATAAAGAAAAGACAACAATGTGGTTCAGGTGGCATCCAGGATTCACAGAGTCTGGGCATCATCCCGCAGACAAACACTTCTCTGTCTCCAGAATCACTAGTGTCAGGGGGAAACAGGCAGCATCTGATGGAACACTGCCTCGGTTCTCCCCTCCCTTCTCCATGTGCTGGGAGGCACACACAAAAAAAAAAAAAAAAAAAAAAAGGAGCTGAAGAGAAACTGAAAGAAGAGAGGGAGAGAGGAGCGTCAAGGAGGAAAGGGAGAGAGACTCGACAAGATGAATTATGCAAAGCTGTCAGAGGCGGCTATTGTTGGAGGTGCTGGCTGTGTTAAAGTGAGCTAGCCCTGATCTCCACAAGCTCCATCAACCACTCTCACCACTGAGAGCCGTCTGATCTGTGCTCCGGCAAATGGTCAACAACAAGATGTGCCGGTGTGTGTGGGGGGGGCAGTGGCCAGGCCACTTGGTGGCTGGTGAATTGTCTTGGAGGGACACATCAGCCATGACAAGTATGCTCTTTATTACCATTATTTACAGAGGTCACCGGCGGGGAGATCTGAGCGGATACCAGCAGTCGCTCTGTGGAAATACAATTACCGAGCAAAGGCTTAGTGGATAGTTGCAATTTCAGCAGTCCGGTCAGCAGTGGCTAGTCTTGTTTTACAAAATGCTTTGTGTGCTGAAGTGAGGGCTATATGCCAGATCAGTTTCAGGGAGCTGCGTTAGCCGGTTGGATTCATTTTGTGTAGAAGCGATCAATCACATGACCCAAATCGAGGGATTTCTTAATCCTGTGGGGTGTCAGTTTTTTCCACAGCTCCCTCTATTTAGATGGTACAGCAAGCACATGTTCGACAAACAATTGTGGTTGACATTCTTTAAGGTCAGTTTTTGCAGAATTGTATTTTTCTTTTTTTTTCTTTTTTCCGGTCTTACCTGAGATATGAAGTGGGCAGGGCTTGGCTTTTAAAGCTCTAAACGCACCAATAGGAATTAAGCAGTGTTAAAATCAGAAGCCAGCCTTGTTTTGACAGTTTGTCACAAAGTTAGATCTCATACTTGTGTTATACATCTGTAATAACACACATCTCTTGAGCTGATTGCTGCTGCTGTACTCAGAAGTATTCCGAAGGTGAGGGCTGTAAGATGCTTGAACTGTTTAATAAAAAAATAATGAAGCTAAATTGATACAAGCAGGAAGTGCTCTGGCTGTAGAAACAGAGAGAAAATTGATTTCTCCTCCAGGAATCTCAAATTCTACACCTTCATTTTCTGTCAATTTACTAATTGGTTAATTAATGGATTTGGCACGGATGAGCTGAGTAATCAATTAGGAGTTGCTTCCAAAGTTTCTCTTTATTCCAAAGCATCTTACTTGCAGCATCAAAAGGTGTCTTTTTTCACCTTTTTGATGAATTTAGTTTATTCTGTATAAACCAATATGCTTATTTCTAAAACATCTCAAAAGAGGTTTCCCTGCTTTCATCCTTTCCAAATTCCAAGTTGAAATGATAAAGAGCCCCTGAGCTATGTTTGATGAATACTATAATGTATGTCAGACATGAAACAAGTAAATCCCAGACCCTTGAAACCTCTCCAACTGCTTTGGGGAGCCAAATGACTTGGACTCGTTTCTTCCCGCCATATCTTGCAGATGGTTTATGGTTAATGCTTCAGAGCAGTGCAGAGGTGTAGGACACAACTAGGCATCGGGGGGGACGGTATTCAACCGGCCTGGGAGCCGTTGGGATGTGTGCAGAGCTGCGTTGCATAGATCATGATTTGTCTTTTTTTTTTTCCGCCTCACTAGCTCACGAGAAGACTGCTGTGTGACACTAATTTTTACAGTGTCGACTTCTCCACTGAGCGGTCATGGGTGAATGACTGTCCTGATTCTGCTGCATGATCAAAGGTAAAAGGAAATGTAGAGGTGAGCGCTACAAGTAAAGTTAAAAAAAAGTCACAAAAGTTTCATGAATAAATTCCCAAATTCTCTTCAGACTTAAGCGGACAAAAACTCGTTTTTCTGTGCTTTTGTCCCCTTTGGCAGATCGGTGTACTGAAAGTATATTTGGCATAATCGAGCCATTTCCGACTGGCTTTTTTTTCATTCCTGCTGAGTGTATTTGAGTTCACGTTTTCCTGAACCACTGGAAAACCATAGATTTAGCTTTCGAGCCTCTGTGACCTTTTCTACATAATTTAGATTACCATGAACGTGCCTCATGTTTCCTGCCGTGCAGCGCCTGTATACAAACAGGATGCATGGATGAGCATCCAAAAGATAGCATCCTCTGAGTAACACATAAGCACATGCTTGGTCACTCAAGGGCTCACTGCATAAATCTAAATCCCCCTATAGAGCTGGCTGCAGGTTAGCGTGTCGGACTTTTTCTGCACGTGAATATCTTTACAGGCCCATAAAGAAGCGGGGGGTCGTAATCAGCTGCTTCTTGGCGTATACTCATCCTGTGCATTAATCTGCCAATCTGGACGGATGTGTACAATTTTCTGAAAGTGATGAGATATGATTGAGATGGCCTGTAGCATGGGAAAACAAGTGTGAGGGGTCTAATGTTGAGAGTTCAGTGTGAGGGTTGTAAGAGAGTGTGTTGCTGATTACATCTCAGCCCTTCAGGGAAACAGAATCGTATCAAGCAACTTTGAGAGACTGGTGAGGATTCGGGGTGGGGGGGGGAGTTTCAGGGGCCAAGGACAGTTTACGGTTTTCATTATCCCTGATTCTGGGACTGCACCGGCGACCGCTTTCAGCTTTTGGAAAGTCTCTGGGGCTGGAGCTATCTGGCTGTGCGACGGTTCACTATCCTGGCTTCATTGGAAAGTTTTGATGCTTGATGTGAAGCGAAGTAGATCTCATTTGGGAAAAGAGGGAGTCTGATACTCCAGTCTTACAGCTCAGCCAAGAGAGGAACTAAATTGTGGTGTGTGGCTGTGTATGTGTGTGTGTGGGTGTGGGTGTGTCAGGTGGTAGTGGGAAATGGGTGGTAATAAACACCTCCGACACACCATGGATCCCATTCACATTCCATTCTTTTTGTTTATGGGGAGATTTCCTCACATTTTCCTCCGTCTCGTCCACATGTCAGAATGCAGTCTGAGTCACAATTTGATTTTCTGAAAATGGAGTGTCTTACTGCTGATACCAGCGATGCTGGTAGTGCTCATTGTGAAGCGATTCTTAATTGGGTGCATTGTAATCTCATTAAACAGATTTTCTGGTGAAATAAAACTTAGGCTAACTTTTAGATGAGAAAAAAAATTTTGCGTATTTGATTGTGTTCTCATTTCTGCCCATTTTTTGTAGAGGATTATGTTTAAGGTTAGCCTGTTTATGCTCCAAAAAATTAGCTAATGCTCAAATTTGACTTGTATTGTGTTCTGTTAACAAAGGGTAGATGGAAAAAAAGACAGCGCCGTCTCTATCTCTCGAAAAAAAAAGAAATTGAATAAGTTTTAAGATTTTTTAGCACATATGTATCATATTGATTTGGGTTCATGTAAGTGGGGTATATATTCTAAACCTGCCAGAGCAAATACAATCAGATTTTTTACCTTTTTTTCCAGATGAAGTCTCCCTTTTCTATTTTATTTCCCCCTCCTAGATGTTACTGGCTCATTAAAACCATCTGAAATCTTTTACGACAGGAACATGTGAATCTACTCTTTATGACTGCCGGTTTGGGGCAGAGTTTTAAAATCTGAATAAAAAAAAAAAAAGAAAAAACTTGGTTAAAGTTCCCGCTCACATTTCAGCTTGACTGAGCTCAAGTTGAATAATTTCCATTGCAAGCGCAGGAAAAGTTTTTTGCGAAAACTGCTGCTCCCCAGCTCTGAGGATTTTTCCAGGTAACAAATGTAGTTTTCCGGGAGGTACGTTTCTGCTGTGACTTTTGACTGCCTTCAGCACCTCAAAAGCAGTTCCATTTACCACCAGTTTTGTGGGGTGGAGGCAAAAGTCTCATGCAGGTTTTTTCGAAAACCTTGACAAATACACCAGAAGTGTGCACTCATATAGCCAGCAAAATACTGTAAGTGGGAGGTTTGAGAAATCAGACAACCTACTTCCTTCTTCTTACTTTACTTTCTGACATTTCTAAACAGGAAATAAAACTACTGTTTGTATTGATTTTTAATAAGTCTCCCTTCATTGTCTCCATTGTTTGCTGCTCTTCTGGGTTTTATGTGTATTAAAACTGCTCAAACTCATCCTTGAATTGGTTATCACTGAAGCTTTAATTGTCTCGTCGTTAAATATGTGGTGGATGTTAATTTAGGGAAATCATCACTTGATAAAATGTGAGCTTCAAGTACTTTTGCTTTAAAAAAAGACTACTTGATCTGAAGGACGAGTTTTGAAAAATAAAACAGGGCACATTAGCGTCGTTTTAAAGGCAGAAATGGGCACAGTAACAAAGTAAACGTTCGAGTGGGGAAGTCAAGTGTGTAAGAGTTTGTGGATGAAGTTTCCGTGGTGGGGATACGGCTCTGAGGAGGGGCAGTGAGAAGGGGATAAGTGTGTGCTTTTGAAGATGGAGCTGAAGGATTAGCGTTATCTGAGCTCATTGCTTCCTTTCCTCATCTCTCTCTTCCAGGTGGAGCCAGTGGACGCCTGAATGGACTGAGGAAGTGACTGACAGAGGTTCAGAACCGGAGAGGAGGGATTTAGGGAAGAAATCAGTTACAGGACAAGAATCACTGCAACTATTGGAAGAGGAGGGGAGCAGGGTTGGGAAAAACAACGTAATCCAGTGGTCAGGAGTCAGGGGAGTGTTGGTGGTGAAAGGAGGAGGGAGTTGGAAACCCAGCATGCGGGCAGCATGGAAAGGGTGAGGGAGCAGCGGCCTTTCTGCTCGCTGTCCAAGAGCCAGAGAGACCGCGTGAGGGACTGCGAGAGAGACAGGGACCGGGAACGCCGTTACACCGCCTCCTCCACTGACCGCGAAGAGGGAGCGTGCCGCGTGCCCACTCAGAAGTCCTACAGCTCCAGCGAAACCCTTCAGGCGTTTGACCATGACCCTTCACGGATGCTGTTCGGAGGCAGAGTCAAGGAGATGGTCCACAAAGAGACAGCAGAATACACCAGGCCAGGTCCGTGAGAACATCTCTTTCCTTTTCTGTTTTAAATATTCCTGTTTTGGAGCTAAATATGAGCCTGCTGTGGAAGATTAAAAGGATGCTATTTTGAGCTCCTTATCTTTGTCTTTATCATGATGTTAGTTCCCACAAAACAATGCTATGGATTTTTTTTAATCTATAATGATAAAAGGGACATTTTTTAGTTTTCTTACTACAAAATCTTCATATGCTTTGTTTACCAGTGTGATGCTTCATTTTAATTGAACATGGATGCAGGGATTTTGCCATTTGTTTACTAAATCGTACCATCTAACAGTTTTATCCTCCCCTTTATCCATGCAGGTTTGACAGTAAAAAAAAAAGAATACTAATACATCACCAGTTTGGAAGACAGGGGTAAACACAATTAAAGCATGCCATAAAGGCATAATTAAGTTTTATTTTCCTAAACTTTTAAAGTAGTATAGTGTACAATACACAGGGCTACTATGACCTTATAAAATGCTCATACCATGCTGGACCAAGTTAGAAAAAGAATAAATGCTCAATAAGTAACTCTCTTCTTTAATTGGCTATTAGAAACTGATCTAATTTCTGTAATTAAAAAGTTTGAGCAGTTTTTTCTATTTTATGGCACTCCTCGGGCTCGTAAGATTGCAATCAGAAAATCTATCCATTACTCTCATACATTTTTTCAGTGCTAATTGGTGTCTGTTTTAGAATTAATGGGATCATGATGAAGTTGTGGGAGGAAAGCTAGTTTTCACTATTTCTTTTTTCAAATGCAGACATTTAATGCTAACGACTGTTTCTTACATCATCGTGATCGGTGTCGGATTTAATGTCCGTGGTGGGAAAGGAGCACATTTTCTGCTGCTGTATTTGCTCTTTGTGCGTGTGT
>JABUIW010000031.1:6914695-6942318 GCA_013363375.1 Menidia beryllina | reverse complement strand
CCACACCTCGTATTGTGGTGGTTGGAATCGGGCTATTGATTGTAGCGAGAAGAATCCCTTTCTTGCCACTTTCATAATTCAAGATGACACAAACAGGACACACACACAAAAAAAAAACATTAGTTTTTTTGTTGTTGTTTTTTTTTGTGTTTTTTCCCTTGGTCAGAGGTGCCGGCCATCTTTATTTTTGAAGAGCGCTCCAGATCTGACAGAGGAAGCGGTTTCATCGTTTGCGGATAGGGGCCTGGATAGGTGTGCCGGTGTTTTATCTCGGGCCTCGTCAGAAGAGGATGCACGCTTTGATTGCCGTCATTTACTGTCATCACTTCTCTGCTCGCCCCGGCGCTGTCAGCGCTTAAGTGCTCACACTGTAAGTGCTCGGGGTGACAGGGGACGTGGCATTCGGCAATGAGATGTCATGGCAGGTGTTGCGCTTATCAATCATATGGAAGGCTTCTGTTTTCGGAGTGATTTGGGAAGTCTTGAGGGGGACCGCTGCCCTCTTTTTCTGCGGACGGCAAAGGCTGGTGACATTTGAACCACCAATGATCACCGACTCTGGGATCTCAAAAGCATCTTGGCACCACGGTGAATGTAAGATGCCAGTCAGCCCTTATTGGTGCATTTCAGTGCAGACGCCGTCTTGCTAGCACATTAACCCAGCCGAAACCACTGTGAAAAAAAAAAACTTCTCACACCACAGCTGCCCCCCCAGAGAGTAGATGATCTGATTAGACTTTGGAGAGTCTTCTTGAATAAATTTTCATATTAATAAGGGAAGCTTTTTTTTTTTTAAAGCAAATATGCCCCTTCAATATTTCAAAACTAGATTTTCAAATAGTTTATGTGATGAGAGTTTTTTTTTATTTATTCATTTATTTTTTGCTGGAAATATTCACCAGTTAATATTGCTTATATGTTTGTCTTAACTTGTTATGTACAATTGATTATGACATTATATTAGAGCAGAAATATTTGTTATTTTTAGGGAGATGTCAAGCTGACAAATGAACTATATCTCTGTGTTTGCAGATATCCACTGAGTGTCGTGATTCATTTTTTTAAATTAATATTTGATCACTAAGACTGAAAAACACGATGAAAGTATGAAATTCACAAGTAGTCAGTCAATTATAGAAAGAGGCAACCAACAGTGCCCATGCTGATGTTTGCAAATGTTCTCCCTCTGACCAGATTCAAGCTGTTTTTTAAATTTAGATTACATTAATACATCTCAACAATGTAATTGGAGCCTTCTTTTTTCATCATCAAGTCTTTACGAGCACCAGTTCTTAATCAAAATACATTTTTCCCTGAATCTCAAAAGTTGGTTCAGGATTAAAGGTTATTAATGGAGTTTTTGTGTGAATTTTCCAGACATTCAGGATGGGGCTTTATCTTTATTTCCCCTCATACAGATGCAGCCGCACCACAAAAGGTTAATAACTCTTCACTTTTTCTTTTTCCTTTTTTTTTTTTGTTAGCAACTTGTTCTGTAACACTTTTCTCCTGGCCATCCTAAGTTTTCCCCACCATCACAGATGACACCGTCTCACCCAGAGCGTGGCTCAGCCTAATCACTTGTGGTTGGGAGACTGCAGGACATGTTGGTACGATTTGGAATTACTCCCGCACTTGTCAATTACCAGACCACTATTTACCATCCTCAAGAGAAAAACGGCTCATTTAATTTCATCACACAACCTTATTGAGTGATTGTATTACCACGCAACGCGGAAACAGACAAGACGACATTTTTATTCTCTATGAATATTAATGTGCAAAGCAGGAATTAGCATGTTGATCCATTAGTTTGGTTAATAATTACATGTATGGCTGATATCTCCAGTGCAGGCAATGTTTTCTGAGCCCGGCCAGACACTCTTAAATCTGAGATGCGAAAAGTCTCAGAGGTAAATGCACGTGTCACTGATTGCTTGTAATGTGAATAATTGAAAGGGCATAGTTGAGTTTTTCCATTTATTGCAGGCAAGCTAAAACCGCCATGTAAAGGGATAGGAGAAAGCTGATAACCTTGAGAAGACAGACTACCGTTGGGGATCGTCAGGATGTACTATCTAGGTCTGTTTTCATCCGTCCGGTTCTGCATTGACAGTGGGTGTTCACATGTTGTCTCCAGACCGGATCAGCCTATCAGATTTATTCGGTTTTGTGTCTTCCTTCTTACAATATCCCTTTTCTACTCTGTCTTGGGACCCAGGAATGTTTGGTATATCTATTGCTGTGGCTTTGACCCCTGTAGTCTGCACCGTGAGACGCTGGCAATCAAAAAGTTAGAGCTGGAGGGGGGCCCCCCCTGCTTTTGTCGCACCTGAATGTTTCCACATAGTGTTTTCACACTATGTGGTAAGTCCTTTGTTTAGTGCTTCCAAGTTGTCCTTGACCAAGACACTGAGGCCAGTACGGTTGAATTGCAACTATCGCCCCTGTTATGAGAGAAATTTCTGAAGCTATGTGCTGAAAAAAAACAGTCGAGAGTTACTGAAATCATTATCAAACCTCCCTTAGACTCAACCAATGTAAATATGACAAAACAATTTTGTGCTAACTGGGTTAGGCAAACTCTACTTTTTTTTTTGATAGATGTGTTCACGCATCTTTACTGGAAATTACGTCTGCATCTTTTCATCTGCAGAGGAGTTACATTTAAGTCTGTGATATAGATGAATAAAAGTTTTTTTTTTTCTAAAGCCATGACTTCAGTCATAATCAGGGGGAGTTTTTACATCATGCAAGCATCTGATCTTCAACAATGCCACAAATGAAAAGGCTTCCATCTTGGTTGATTGTTTGATGCTATCATATCAAATGGCTATGTAATATTTTCCCCAGCTGTGTGCTGTTTTAAATGAAAATTTCAAACAGAAAATCTCAAAGGTTTTCCAGTGGGTAGGGGTATAATTTATTTATTTATTTATTTTTTACAAAAAAAATAAGATCACCCCCCATTTTTACAATATGGATATTTTCATCTGGATAACCTTGACTTAAAAAAGCAATTTAAATTAAAATATAATTTATTTGTATGCATAAAGGGACAATTAATGGAAGAATAATTTTGATATATTCTGTAAAAATGATCATTCCTGAAGAAATTGGCTAAAGAAAAATAAGGTTTCTGATCAAAATGTTGTATGGAAATGTAAAACATCCATCTCTAGGTTCAAAGTGTCTTGATTTTGAGGAGATTTTTCTTTACTTTAGACATTTTTTTATTCAGTTGTGAAGAACCATCTGATTTGAATGAAGTGACAACTCTAAGGTAGCCAGTGCAAACATTTTTGTGCCTGGGGAATTTTTTGATCTAGTTCTTATTTTCCATATTATACTGGAACAGTTTTTTTTTATTTAATGTGTACATTGTTTTCTTTAATCACAGAGCATTTCAGAGCGACATAAGAGCTTTAGGACTTTTTAAATATTAGTTCCTGTTTCATCCTTACAAATGATTTTCCTCAGAAAATGTCTTATTTATTTATATATAAACCTCCTTATCAAAAATGACATTGCATGCATTGCAATTTAAATAAAACCTTTAAGATATATGAACAACATTTATTAAAAATCACAAGTTAGAAAACATGAACCTATAATATCCATATATATTTATATACATATATATAGAGAGAATTTAGATTTTTTGAGCCTTTTCTGTGTAAAGTTCTCAAATGTGTTATTCACTCACGAGTAGCATATGGAGCTATTAAACTGTGTCTAGACTTCTTATTGATTATAAAGCATGTTTGACAATGAGGCAAATTAAAATGCATTTGAATATGTAATTTGTCTGTTTGATATTGATCTTTCATTTAAGTAGTACTCATGATACACAGCATTTAAAAATAGAAATAGAAAATCTAAATAAAAGGAGAAAGCATAAGTGGTCTATAAATTATGTGTCCTGTTGGCTCATCTGAAAGACAAGGCCTTGAGGCGGGGTCGCCCAACTATGTTCACAGCTCTCCCCACATGCGTCATTTCTCTTTCACTCTGCACCAGAAGCAAAGCAGCCGAGCATAATCTCGGTCACTAATATTTGCACAGGTCTGCTTACAGGAGTAACACCAGCAAATCTTCTTAGCTACCCATGTGATGTGTTTTGAATGTATAATCCTGATGTCATTCTCTTCCAAACACAGTTAGTGCATCAGACGATCCTGAAATAGCTTATATGACAAAATAAAGCAGATCAGTATTCCCTCAGAAGCGTGTGCTGATTGAGCAAGCCTCCTTTGCTAAAGGACATTCTAATAGCTATATAGAAAGACTTCAAGGGCTGATTGGAAAGAAGGTGATGGCACAGTTGAGAGGAACACACACGCACACACACACACTTCAACACCTACACACTTCTACTTTCCTTAAGGGAGAAAGGTCAGTATCTAGAGGAGGAAATGGTGAGCTGTTGTTATGATTGATCACACGGCAAGGTCCAGGGAGGACGCAGTGTCACTTTCATTGTCAAACTCATTATACCACAGCAGAAGATTCCCCACCTCTACTCTCATGCCCCCCCCTCCACAGCAATAAGATGAAGAAACCCTTTCATGGCATGCAAACCGAAGATGGACATATCAAAGTGGGAAGCTGAGTGGAATATTCTGGATGCACACAGTACTTTCACTCAGCACTTTATAGTGAGGGAATGCGTGATTCTGTAATGAGGAAAAACAAAAAAAAACGAGAGAGAAGGAGTTTTAAATTAGCCGTGCAGCGGATCTCACTTGGAATATTAGCAATAGTAACAGTCAACTTACACCATCGACAATGTGGAGAGCTGCCAAATCAATTAGAATATAACAAAATTAAAGTGTTGCAGGCAAAGGCTGCTTGCAAGAGGTTTGGAAGGATGTTCTGGTCCTGATTAAAAATGAATGGTATCAGAATACATAAAGCTTTCTGGCCAAGTGCCCAGAGCAAATAATCCTAAAACTGTGGTCACTTCAGAGGCAGGGGAAAGGCATTAGGTGTCCAAGATATGACGGGATGCTCAAGTAACAGACTGTTCTCTGTTCAATTCATCTAATCACCAATGCAAACCTAAGCACTTTGCAGATATAGATTTGAGGCCAACGATTGACATTGTATACCATGTAAACTGATTCATGCTCAAAGAAAAAAAAAACATATTCTCCTGTAAAAGTGTCTCCTCCACATATCCTGCCTCGACTTTCCTATCTGAGCCTTTTATCTCGGCAGAACTGGATTCAACCCAACACCAACAAACAGAACATGAAACAGAATCCTTAATTTAGTCGACGGAATCTTATTTTTACATCAAAAGGACCCTCTCTTTGTTACAATCCTAAAGCCTGAATAGGTACGATTGTTGTTTCCATAATAAAATTAAGGGTGATTCTGCAATAAGCTGACATGTATTGTGCATTTGCAGAGATTGATTTACATTAGCTGTTTGTGATTTTAGAATACGTTTGTGGATCTGGGTGGATTTAACCGCCGAGCTGTAATATAGGCATTTCCATTATGGGTCTCTATTCATTGAACTATAGGATGGGTTTTATTTTTCTTCAAAGCACATGCATAATGAAGTAAATGGAAAATCTATCTATCTGAAAAGAAACAAAACAAACAAAAAAAATAACACTGATCTGTTGTGTAATGTATATAATCCGTGGTCATAAAAAGAAATATGTGTGAACGCTAACTTTCGTCCATTCCTTTATTTGGACTGTTTTACCTCTTGGGTATTGATCATGCCTAAAGGCTTCCAAGAGAGGTGAGGCTGTCTCTGCCAAGTGTAGAGGTCACTCAGATAAATTGGCCAGGTTGGCTTTTAGCAGCTCCAGGGTCAAAGCCCATTCATCTTATTAGACCGACGTATCCTTTTAGAGGCCTCAGAAGAAGGATTAGACAAAAGAACAGCACCGGGGCATTAGATGACAGACCATTTGGCAAATAGGTTAGAACAGAGTCTCTCCTATTGTCTTCTTCTGCATTACCCAAAGGAGCTGTCTGTGGCAGAGTTTTACATTGGCATCTTTAAAGGTTGCAAAGAGAAATTCACCATGGATGGAAACAGGCAGTTTGAAGGCTCTATTTTCAAAGGGAATTCAATACAACTGTGTGGAAACATATGTCAGTCCTGACTGTTATTGTGCTTTTAGTCTTTCATGTCTTTTTTTCCAAACTTAAAAAAGTCATTTCCCAAAGTAAATTTACCCATGTTTGACTGCTTATTCTTCTTGTACCACCTTTCAATGTCACCAAGGAGAAATCTGTCACGTTGTTAAACAGACCTGGATATAAAACATAAGCAGTATATAAATGACATAAAATGGAAATGCAGTTGTTTAATCTGTTTAATCTCCATGCATGTGCTCAGGTAAAACAATATATGCAGCCTGTGTACATCTTGCCATTATCTCCAGGCGATGTTATGGAACAGAGTTCTACAGAAAAAAAAGAAAAAGAAAGGCTGAAAAAGAGAATTCATCATCAAAGTAATATGTTAAACTTTAATGTCTGCTGCCAACACTTATTTTTAGAATGAACTATTCCACTGATATTTTAACATTACAATAACAATCTAAAAACATTCAACATTGACTAAAAACATTTTTATTATATCATTTTTAGTTACTATATTTTCTAGAAAGGCCAGTTCTATTGTAGCTGAAATTCTCGTTGTGCACATTGTTTGTAGGTTTGGTATTTTCAGTAAACAACAATCTGTTGCTTAAAGATGAAATCAGTGTGTAACATTTGCATCACACTGAAATGTAGCCCATTTTCTTTCCTCTAGTCCTGACCCTCCAGTGATCAAAGTTGCTTAATGGATATTTAAGACAAATAAGATTACCATTGACTTCCGAGTATCTTATTTCTTGTCAGCTTTCTCCTTTAATAGTTTTGATTCGTTAACATGCTCGTTGAGTCTGTGGTTCATTAGAATATGCTTTTCCATATGACATGATGTTTGAAAATACAGGCGACCTCCCTTTTCGATGGCATTATGATAGAACTTACAGAAGTGCTCATGTTGACAGGATCATGATTTGTTGAAAGCACATTGAACAACAGGAAGGTCAGAGTCTTTCAGTCCACGCTGCCCAGGAGCTTTTGCGTCAAATGCATTTTATTCGTTGCTGAAAAAATAAAAGAAATGTAGTGTCAAGATGACAGTACTGTGGTAATTGGGTGTCCGCCGTCCCTGCCCCTTACTGCTGCGGAGGGAAGAAATGGTGGTTCTAATTTGAACTCGGCTTTTGTCTCTCTTGGCTGCGCTTACCAAAACTGCTAAATTACAGTGACATTTTTCACTATAATGGTGTTTCTCTACATTTGCCTTTTCCCTTTGTCCTTTTGTAATGATTTAGCCATGAAAGTGAAAGCTGTATTTAAATTGATTAAAAACGTGGCGATTATTAAAGAGATCAATAGCCTCAGTCCAGCCCAAAACTATTATTCTGTTTCACCAAGTTCTACCCAGGCGGAGAGATCGCCACTATTTTATTTAAAGCTAAATTACCTAAACTACCTGTTTCAGCCCACCTCTGGTCCCATCTTTTATGTGGAGGCATTTTTACTTGTCCTTTAGGCTTCATTTTTACTGGAGTAACTTGTTTTCACATCACTTGAAGATGCACACGGGGACAGTTAGGCATCAAGAGAGGGGGTGTGTGTCTTGGAGTCTTGAAAGAAGCATGGGGTTGACATTTGGGACTTCATTAAAAAAGCTTGAAAGAGAATTTTTCTTCAACCCTCTGCCGCATGACACAATATATTTACCATGGCAAAAGAATATTACTCACAAAAAATCCAATGCCGCAGTTGGCCTCACACGGGGGCCATATTGAGCCTCAGATAAAGTGGCGGCCGTGTGAGTGATGACTCGACACTGTTGCATATTAAATCATCGTGTCATTCTGACCGGGTCTATCACTTTTCCACAGAACATGACATACGGTGTCATTTATGTTTCCACTGATGATGCGTGGTGAGATTACATGGAAAGCTGCTCTGCTAATTGCTCTTAGAAAATGTGGAGAGAGTGTCTGTGGTGAGAACTTGATTTAAGAATGTTTGTGTTCCAACTTGGGCAGGTCATAATTTGCTCGCTTTGTTGATTTAATTTTTGAAAAAGATCTAGAAATAGCAGTGTTGGATTAGAAAAAAAAAAATTCTGATTTGTGCGCACAACATTGAAAAGCGATAGTGCACTTTTGCCTTTTTTTTGTTGTTTGGCCTGTCTCCACGGTGTCAGAGTTAGAGTGAAAAGAAAGCACAATATCAGCTAGAATTTAACATTATGCTAATACATCATGGGCGACAACTTCACTTGTGTGGGTGAAGAGCTTTTAGATAGTCTAGTAGTACCCTGCTCTCCATGAATAACATTCATTTCACTGCTGGTGGAATACCAGGGTGGGCTATATTGTCTTCCATCATTTCGTTTGTAGATGTTAGTGTTACATGCACCAGGTGCAGGCTGACAACTAAATGAATAATGTGTCTGGTAGAGGGGAAACTCAGTCAGGGGAAGCCCATTCCCTGGACTCTCCATTAATATAACAGTCCACTCTTTCAGGGGATACTGCTGACATTTTGCTCTCTGTGTAACTGAGATCTAACCTTTAAGCAATGCATGGGAGAAGTCATTTTTCATAATCCACTGTCCATTGTAGAGAATTCCCCAACTACCGTCTCCTATGCATCTGTCCTCATTTCCCTTTGATTGTTTTTTTGTTGTCTTTTTCAAGACGGGAAGATGAGTCGTAGCCATTTGTTTTCAGATTTAAAATCTATACAATTAACTCCTCAGCAGAAGATTTGGTTTTGTTCTGGTTAGTTGTCTTTTACAAAAATACAGAAACCAAGGAGTGTCGTGAATAAGTGTCATGAGACAGGCTTCCAGTACTAGACAGACCGTAGATGGTGACTTGAATGGGTGATCAGAGAGCTCATCTTGTTGCATCCAAGCCCGTCGTAATTCCTCAAATCCAGACTCAAGCCTTAAGCCTCCAAGAAAAACGGGCAGATCCCTCGTGTCCTTCTTGAAGAGGAGAGAGCTGAAGGAAAGTCATTGTTTCAGCAGCCGGTAATGATGATTAGCCACAATCTGGGGGATCGACTTCACATCGGTCAAATACGCCGACACCCTCAAAGGGAGAGATCACCCACTGTCCTAGCTGTGCATACTAAGCATATTGATTGTGTTTCCTCGAAAGGTTTAGGAAAAATCTTTGATGTGTGCACAGTAATAATGAAGAAAGACTTTAAGTTGCAGAAGTGGGGAAATGGAATATTTCCAGGGAGAAGATAATTTATCATTTGGGTTCTAGTCAAGGCTTCAATTTATGTACTGATAGCGTGTAATTTAACCTCTGTGACACCGTCTCTGTTTATGTTACATAAGTCTCTTAAAAGTCTTTTAAAGTTGTGCTAAAAGTCCATATTTTCACGCTGCCTCCATCTTTAAACCAGCGCAGAGAAAGTGTGTGATGTAAGATGATAAACGGGCTTCAGTCATCCAGTTGAAACCCAACGCTGAGTAGCAGCTGGTGAGTAAATTTCGTCAGTGCATTTTTTACAGTGGCTTTATGTGATCATAATGTGGTAATTGGATAGCTCATTTATTTCACTTAGGTCTAACCAGAGGTCTCCATGCTGGTATTAATTTTGCATGGAAAGCTACCTTTGACATGACTGATGATTCTCACAGAGGTTTCAGGTTTTGCCAGGTATATTAGGGTAAGCACATACACCATTACTTTCCCCAAAATCTTTCATTTTTAGTAATGGAGTAATTCTCAGAATGATTTGTGTAATTAAAGCCATTTTTTTTAAAGATTCCAATAAGCTGCAGCACCCACTGGCATCATGCTTGGAAATATTCTTCTCATTTGTTCAGACTTTACGGGAAAAAGCCTTTATTATAGAAACAATGATAGAATCCAGTAAATCAGGGAAAAGTATAGGGTGTAGTGTTGCCATCAATAATAGATTGGAAACAAGTCGGCACTGATGGAACCTGAGGCCTTTCCTTTGTGGAGGTCTTAGTGCCGTAGCGATGCATGTGAATAATGCATGGCCCCAGATAGACTCCTGCTCCCACTCTAGCCTTTTCCACTCACTGGCTTCCGAGCTCTCAGGCTGGTGCGGCACTTTTCCCCAGCAGTGATTGGCTGTGCCTCGAGGGCAGTGGAGGAGATGGGAAATCACCTGCCCCATTTAGCCATGCTGTGCTAGCTGCCTGAACACCCCACGGTTCAGACCTTTGTGTCTGCTGCTGGCACTCGACACTAGGACCTCTGGTTAACTTTAGTCTGCCGTACAGCGGCACAGAGCTGTCATTTGGATACTTATTATCGCCCTTGACTTTTTTTTTTTTTTGAAAGGTAAATCTACTGCACGGTGGCACTCCCGGGACTCTTTTCCTATTCTTTTTTCCCCTTCTCTTTTTTCCGTGACAGACCAGGCATTGTGATTGGCAGTAATACGGCGTTGCAGTTCTGCCACACTCACGGTTGTTGCTTCTGCTTCTCGCTCAGTGTTCCTCACCTCAACTCTGTGCCAACCCACTCACCATCCCCCTTTTCACTGTCTTTTTTTTTGTCTTGCTTCTTTTTTGCTAGTTTTCTTTCACACACTGACGTATGGTGCTGGTGTGGGAAGCATCCGCCACGTTCTCAATTATGCAGCCTTGAGAACTGAGGGGGTTCTCAGCGTCCTCACACCCAGGGGTCTCGGTAGGGAGTCTGCTGAAGCCGGGCACCTAGTCCAGCCCCCCATGGAGTGAAAACCCAGCCACAGCACCACATAATCCATATTCTAAAGGCCAGCTGGACGGAAACCATGGTGCACAAGGAGAGCAAAGAGACCTTGCACCCCCGCCCACATCCCACTCCCCAGTAACTGAGGATCTCAGACAGCTTTGGCTTGTCAAAACCGAAATCAGTCTGAATAGCCATCATTAAGCGACTGCTTTTTAGTGGAAATAATAGTCTGTTTCCCCCTTTTAGCTGCACATTTAAGCATATTATGTGAAGAAAAATCCTTGTCTGTTTCCCATATTGTTTACTCCGGTAAAATTTACTGCAGCATCTCTGCCAGTGCAGATAGCGTTTTTTTTTTTTTCCTCCCCTCCTTCTCCCACCCTCCTTTGTTTGCACAAGCTGCTGTAGTGAAAATGAGCGACTTTGCTGTAGGTGCTTTAATATATAAAGGGGCTTGTGGGGTAAAGCTGCTTTGACAGGGAATGGATGAATGTAAACGAGTGATTGTCAAAAGTCAGATATTTCAAAAGGCAGATTTTTTACTCCTTGGACAAGCAAAAGCATAGCCCAGCATAACTCCACTTATCTGCCTTGCAATTACTGTTTTTCTCACCAAGCCTTCAGCATACACTTGTACCACACATCATATTCCACTTGTGCCTGATTTTAGATAACTAAGAACATGACAAAACACGCTTATATAATGTATTTCGGCTTTGTTGGCAGGTTATCATTGGAAATACAGTGCTAAGAGATGATAAATGAACGTTTATACTTCAACAGGATACTGTGAATAAGGCATTAACTTTCCCACTTGACTACACCTAGTTTAAAGTCTCACTGAGGTACATCCCTCGGGATTATAATGAGGTCGTTCGTTGTTCCCTAAAGAATTGAAATCGACATCATCTCCAAGGTGTTCCGAAGTGACTAATATGGAAATGTTTCCATCTTAAAATAACTTGTCCTACACTAAGACTCAAATACTTTATCTTCAGGATGGATGATGAATATAATAATTTGGGCCAGTCGATATGAATTTCACTCAAGTGATGCAGAACTGGGGCACCCCACGATTACTAGAGCTACAGAGCAAACTCCAAACATATTTCCCAACTTAAGCCTATAGGCTCTTTAAATCAATCGCTGGCTAAACTGGGTAAAAAGAAGCCCCCCCCTTTCCTCAACCCCAGAGGCTTCACTTTTGACTTCCACCTTCAAAGGAGTTTTATCACTTCGTCGATGTTTTAGTTGCCGGCCATTAACAAAAGTGGGTTATAACAGACCACTGTGTCCACATGATAATTTATAAAAATGAAATGCCCAATTGATTTTGCTATAAGATTTGGTGCATTGCTGCACTGCATGGCTTATTAGGACTCCTATCAGAAAAAGCCGTTCACCAAAGGGAAAAGTTTTAGAGTGAGCAACAGTTTTTTTTTTTTTTAGACTCATGATCAGAGTTTTAGTTGGTAGGACTCTAATTACACCAAAACCATGGTTCACTGCTTACCTTCCTTCTGTGTCTACTAAATTGTTCATTTAAGAAATGCAGTAATTTCATTCATTTAAAAAATTCAACGACATGCCACAAATATTCTCTCATTGGCTGCTAATTGCCCCCACACACATTAAAGGTTCTCATATTCTGACATGATGTCAAAGAGATTAACATAATGAGATGTAAAATCCACCCTGTAAAGCTCTGATCTTGACACCTGCAGTGAACTCTGATGTGGCTCTGAAGCCCTGGAAGTTTGTCCGTCAGCAAGAGGCGACTGCGGATGTAGTGGACGCGTAGGACACACATACAACTGACCAATTTGAATTTCAAAGTCACACTGCGAGAGAATACAAACTGTTGTGGTAATAAATCTGGCTGACAGATACATTTAGTTGATGCAGTCATTTACTTAGCATGATGATAGAACGCCTGGATGGATACCTGCCTTAAAGTTATACTGTCTCTTTAAGACACACCAGTATTCCTAAGATTTTACATTTCAAATATTTTACCAATAATACATGGCTGAATCTATGAATAAGCATCTATCAAAGTTGATTTGGCTTATATCACCAACCATAGCTAGCATCCAAGCCCTCAAATGGAGCATGTCTCTGGATCTGATTATTTCTAAAACCGAAATGTTTTCTAAGCAGCAAAATGTCCACGAGGCAACTCTTTCCTAGTCTGAATAGCATATCATCCAGTCAAAGTAATGAAGGGAAACAAAAAAGTCTATAAGATAAACCGTTACTCAAACCAATTTGTGTTGACAACATGCCTAAGAAATGTACATAATACCACTTAATAAACAATTGGAAATTTTCTTATTGTATATATTTATTGGATATCCTTTTCCTGCTTTTTGCATTGTATTGGATGAATATGCATATCATAAAAGTTTAATTCTGGCACTTTTTATGGGGAAAGTAGTATGTCTTCTTACTGAGGCTTCTTCCAAAACCACATATCTGGAAACCCAAAGACACATTTTTTTATAAACTAATGAAGACACATTCCTTTGAGTTAAGAGCCATCATTATGAACTCAAACTCTACAATGTCTAAAGATATCTTATATTGAAACATTTCTCTGTTTTAAGGTTCTTGAAAGTAACTAATACACACTGACAACTTAACACACACAAATAACAATAGTAGCTTTTTATGTCCTGTTAACAGATGAAAATATGACATTTAATGATTATTTTTGTGCCCTCATTCTGGTATCCAAATGAATCTTTGATCAAGACATCAAACAATGGTTTCATTTTTGATTGTAGAAATGGCTTCTGTGTAGATGAAGCTTTTTTCCGCAGCCATATAAATGGCATTTACGCAGTGGTAGGTTTCATGAAGCTTAAAATAACATCGACGTTACAATGAAAAGACAGGCAAGGGATATTCCTTAAATAAGCCTGCAAAAAAAGGGCTGTTTATGGAATATGGTTAATTCTATGCCATCAAATTCTACAGGAGCCACTAAAAAAATCTCACTCTAATCTCCCTGCATGTAGGTGCTCTCCATCATGAATCTTCATCCAGGTTTTCCTTCCAAAACTTGTCACTTATCCTTCAATAATCTTGTTTGGATACCTCCTCACATTTTTTGGTGTTCTACGGGAGGTATCCCACCTCTCCCTCCCTCTCTTTTCTCCTCTCCACTGCTGCTGCCTTTTTTCTTTTTTTTTTCTTTTTTTTTAAGGGGTAAACACACACGCAAAGCTCCTCAGCCTATCATCTGTGACCGCCGCTACAGCCAGACAGCGTAACACGATCCATGATAGAGTGGTGCAAATCGCCGGCGCTCTTGTCTACCATCTCACACGCGGAGGGGGGAGAAGCCCGACAGATAGGTTGATTTGAAAAAAAAAAAGAAAAAAAAGAAAAGAGAAAAGAGGAGGCGGTGAGGGGTGATGAGGGAGAGTGCGGCAGCGGTGGCGGCTGGCAACTAGAACGACGCTGGTGTGACTTTCCAGTCCACTAGGTTTTAACCCTTTTGACATCGCTCCAGTTCCGTCCATGTGTCAGTGTGATAGTATTTTGGTGCGGCATGTGGCTCGTGTAGCGGCAGTGGGAAGAGGAGGAGATCCAGAGCTTTTGTAAAGCCAATACAAAGCAGCATCGCAGCCAGAGAAGTGGACCTTAACACAGTAAAGCCTCAGTGGGGGACAGCCACAGACACTCTTAAAGGTAACAAACCAAGTTCTTTGCAATCCTTCTGAAAAATGACTGTAAACCGTTCGTTTAAATTGGTTCATATGTCTATTTACTGTCTTATTCCTCATACTCAAGTCATGTTTTATTTCTAAACATCTGTGCTGACAAATCCGGAGATGGACATGAGTCGCATCTGTCAACAACTCGGATCTGGCGAAATAAATGTTGAATGCATTACCAGGGCTCTTTCCTCTGCCCGGGCCTTATTGTTACAGCAGGAATCTACTGTCTATTGTATTCCTTTCAATCCCCTTGTGGATCTTTTTATGAGGGGGCGGTGTGTGTGTAGTGTTCAAAATGGTACTGCAGCCTAACACGTGTAAACTGATAATACAGTAGCCTGCACATGGCCCGAAAATCATGTCCACGGGCTGAAAAAATATTGACACAAGGGAATAACAGAATGCATAGGTGGGTTTTGATTGCTTTACTGTCACTTTTTCACTGTGATTTTTCTGTGAAATGAACCTTTTCTTTGCAGAAAAACACATCAGCACAATGACTTGATGATGTAGAAAAAAGATAGCTAAAAAAACTATCCTTTTGCAGGATATCTAGTGTTAAAGGATTATTCTGTTAGCTTTCTTAATGTTTCCAGTGATAAGACGTTCATCTCACATTTCTCTCCATATTTTCCGAAATAAGCTGCATCTTGGCTTAGAATTCCTCCGACATCTAGCATTAATGACATCTATGAAAAATGATAGGTAGCAGATTCAAACAGGAGGCTGTAGGTGTTGCTTTTTTTTATGTTGACTTGCCTTTGATTAATCATTTTGGGTTTACGTCATGGCCCGGAAGACAGAGATGGATTGAAGTGCTTAGCAGACCAATAGCTACAAAGACAAAGAGTAATTGGTGTGTAGCGAGTGGTGGCCAATGTAAGCAGAGCAGATGCATCAACAAAGGAATAAGTCTGAGTGCTGCAAAGGGTCAAGCCGTGGCAACCCCACATGCATTCACAGGCGACAGGTAAACACAAGCAGGTAAACGCAATCAGCCTTCCTCCTCCAGGAAATGATCATAACTCTATTTCTGATGGGAGTCGCGGATCACAATATTTCCTGTGCCTTTTAATATCCCACTGGTGGGCTTTTTCCTCACTAATTGTAGTGTGAAAAAAATCTCGTCCCCTATTTCCTGACATATTTGACTGTTTAGTTGTGAGCTGGAGTAATTAGGTGGGCGGGTATGCTGCTGGGGAGGCGGGTCTATTGTGATCCAGCCATCTTCATTGCCGTCAGTTGTAATTACATTGAAAAAGTGTCTCTATGCCCCATTACATGCAGGCGTTTGTGCCTTCGCACACGATGACTTGTGGATAAACTAGAGGAGAAGCAAAGTGACGCACAAATGGAAACATTCAGCACATGTGTATTCTGAATATGGAAGATAAGTTGAGTATCATAAATCATGGTTAGCTGATGGAGTATCAGGATTTTGCTCAGTCTTGCTTTTGATTCATTGGTTTTCTTGGTGCACGACAGCTCCCCGGCTCTTACATTAACAGTGAGGTCAGTGCATTTTATGTTTGCATTTTCTAAACTCAGGTTCAGAGCTGCCAGTCTTATATCGCTCTTGGTGTTACTGGGAAACACACGTTGGGACCTCAGGGCCAGTGAGAGCCTTGGCCAACAAAGGCTTTTGTGCATTATGGTGGAGTTTCTGGATAAACTGCTTCATAATTTATGTGATGACAGGATGAACTGTTGTTTAATTTATGCCATATCTAAATGTGCTCTCTGACAGAGCACAGCCTTGTGATCTAATTTTGGTTCAGCTTAAGTATGGTGAAGAACAACATCAGCAGCTTCAGTTTTCAAATGGCAGCACAGCAGAAATATATAAAAAGCTCCATTATTTTCTCAAAATCATTCAAATTAGCCATTTTAATAGAAAAGTAGAGCCAAAGTATCCATAAGTTCTGCACAATGATTTCTTGTTAAATGTTTTTTAATACTTTATCAAGAGAAAATGACACACTAATACTGCTGCTGCTCTATTTCTATTTTCCTATATATAGAAAGATAAACAGATACTCTCTGCATGCTGTTCAGTTCAGATATAAATGTTTTCATCAGATAACTGTTGACACGTTTGCATTATTTATTTGGAGGCAAAGATTTTCCTGCTCCGATTAGCAGCGAGCACAGCTGACACCCCCCCACCCCAACAAATTATCTTCAAATTCAAATGTAAAAAAAAAAAAGCTTAATGAAGTTTTAAGAAACCATATGAGTGTGAAATTGTCCACAGTGCTCAAGGAGACTGTGAACCCTTGTTTTCAATTAAAACTTAGTCAAAAGACAGGATGAGAAATCAGTGCACTGAAAGCTTCAGTCAGTGTCTATTAGGAAAAGTTCACGAGATAATAATTACAATGGGAAACTTGAATTTTAAAAGTAATAGAATACATGACAGTGAGATATAAAATTAAGATCATTGTCAACTTTCTTAGATAATTAAACAATGACACACAGAGATAATAAGCTTGTGTATAGTAACTCATTAGTATTTCGGGAGCATTGAGGAAAAAAACATCTGACAATAGGTTAAACTCTAAGATTTTTTTTGTTTGCTCATCCTGTCAAACAGTAAAATTAATTTGAGCTGAGCTGTGATTTTATTCTAGTTATCCAATAATGAGGACGACGTTTGCACAAACTGTCCAAAAACAAAAGATTTCCAACAACAAATAATTACATTTAAGTATTCAGGGCACTTTTTAATTAAGATCAAGAGCAAAATTTGTTTTTTCAGCTTCATATTGGCTTATTTTCCAAGGCTCTCCCCAAGAACCTTTAACAATTACAATTTAGAAAAAAAGTTTCCATTTCGGTGATTTATTTCATGTAGGCTTTAGCGTAAATAAAGCACCATAAAAAAGTAACTTATGCGGTGGTTTAATCTAAAGCTGTTTACCAGAATAGTGCTCTGCTCTGGTAAACTTGCTATTTTATGTTAAGTCGGTCAATGAGCTGAACATAAGGTATCTACACCCCTCAATTTGTTTTTGGACGATGTGTGACACACCTTTGAAAATGTCGTGCTGAATTACCATGAAAAACTATATAAAAGTATATATATAGGGACAGACTGCCGGAATATTTTCCTCAAGCAAGTCATCTAACAAAAAAACAGAAAATATCACAATGATAATGGCAAAAAAGAAAAAAATAGATTGTCCATAAATTAATTTATCCCTATTCATGGCTGTCTCCCGTCTTGAAGACTTGACAGGATGGCTACATTATTAAAGCAAGACACTTTATTCAAAATTCAGGACAGTTCATGTTTAAAAAGCGTTGTGCTGAATTTCTGACCATCTCTGTCTGCACTTTTGAATTGTTAATGACATGTTGCTGCAGATGTGCCTGTCTTGTAGTGACCAGAATTCATAAGATAATGACCATCCTTGCTTCGTGTAATGTCGGCTGGTAAAAGGCTGTAGCCCTTGTTCTTGTCTTGTTTACTGCAGACATTTACAGGTATCATTATCCAAACGGTGGAGCCAGTGGGTGGCTATCAGTTTGAGGTGAAATAAGCCATTTAGCAGCTTTATGATAGCTTCCCCAGCCCTCACGGTTCTCACATTCAGGGTCAAAGCTTAGCAGCCATCTAATCTCCTTTAGTCTCACAGCTGTCATTAGCGTGTCACATGATCAATCAAACCGCTGCAAGTGGCAAAATTTTGACACATTTTAGAGGAAAGGACATCATCATCATAATTCCTGGTTAGATTGCTGTACTCTTTTTCCTTTAAGTCTAATTAAGTCGACATTTAATGCAAAAACCTGACGCAGGTGACGGGACAGTCAGGGCCGATTTGTGGCCACAAACCCAAAGATATTTGGGTTTCCTGTCAGGTTACATCATTAGAAGTTATATCGGTTCTTTGGTTTGTATTTTTTGTTGTACCTATTTGTAAGGCAGCCATGAGATACTTCTATATTGGTGGTATTATTCAATAAACAAGGACAGCCCTTTTTAAATGATTAAAATGCTTCAAATAGGTTGGTGAACTTTCCTTTAAAGATGGTCTTGTGCTGGCATTTGTAGTATCAAATTCTTGGCCCTCCTTTCCCCACCTTCTTCCATAATCAGGGGGCAGTACATGGCAAAAACAGACAAAGAATAGCTTTTTATCCTTAAATAAAAGACCACTTAGACAGATAACTCTCCCCAGACTCATCAGCTCTGGTCTTTTTTTTTCTTCCTGGCACAACATGAAGGAAGTTCCTGAAGACAAACTCTCCATCTAATTACAGATACCTTTCATTTAAACCCACCCTCGCCCCCCACTCAGTTATATATTTTTTCACCCTTTTTTCCACCCCTTTTCTCTTGTATTCTGCCTTTGCTCATACTTATCATCCATCATAGAAAACCCAAAGGTGCCCTTCGCAATACTGTACCTTTTAGGTTAGCTCTTGATGTCTTTTGAAATCGCTGGCTTACCCGCACTTTGATGTTACCTTCAAATAGATACTAAGCAAAACTTTGAAGCCACGACCTAGATGTGGCCAAGAATGTCGAAACACTGCAATAACTCAGCACTTCACAGATTATTTTTTTCGGGGTTTTGTTTGCAGACAGTGAGTGCTGCGCTTCACTAACATGAAGTAGAAACATCTTGAAGGGTTTTCTCCAGAATCAGCATTATTTGTTTTTAAAAGTGAAAGGGGTGGAGGGGTTGGGGGGGGGGATAAGTGCTACGTCTGACTTTGTTCTATTTCTGGGAATGGCTGCTGGAGGATTACTGCAAGTGGCAGAGTATTCATTATTTAAATGGAAGTAGCGGAGTTGTGGAAGGGGTGGTTTCATAAACCACTTGACTATGACATGCGTGCTGCTATGCTAGAAGCAAAGAGAGAGAGAGAGAGAGAGAAAAAAAAAAAGTTTTACCTCCAAAATTTAACCTCCTGGTGTGGGGTACTTGTAACAACTCTCTGGCAGAGGCTGCTGAGACATTCGACACCAACGCTGATGGAGCTAACTCAGATTGATGGGGTTAATGGATGAGATTGTTAGCAGCTCACCCGGGTCGTTCTCCATGCAATTCTCTGAAAGCTGTCAGTTGTTCATGCAGCTGTTTCATGGTGCATGGAAGATGTAGTATCATATGTTTGAAATGCAGTATCTCCTCGGCTTGTTATTACATCGAAAAAGACCGAGTTGAATACGTGCACCTGGAAGTCTTTGTCGAGCCTGGCTGATTATGAAAAAGTGGCAGTTTTGTCTTCACGCCTGACTCGGCGTTCCCTCCAAAAAGATGACGGAAGATATCGGCGGCGACATTTTAAAAATCGCCCTAAGAGGAAAATGTGCATCTTAAAATGAGAGTGTTGTGACAGTTATGTGTTTCGAAGCAAAAGCCGGCAGGGCTGGCGGGGGCAACGGAGAGGAATTTCCTCCCCGGCTTAAAACACTAGCGTCTCTGTGGCTGAAGTGTTGATCCTGACAGTTCTGGACCTGGACACAGAGAGGGTCCCGCCAGTGTGATTAATGTACTGTCACGCCGCCGTGGTAGGAGGATGTCTCTGGGCCCCGTCTCCTTTCCAGTACTCCTCCCTGATATTCCACTAATGTGACTCGACAATAAAGAGATTGATAGTGATCATTATGCTGCTCTCAAAGAGTAATGTCACTTCCCAGCATGATCCGGCCAGCTTTATAATTCAATGACTGTTGTGGCTAGCATAAGAGCAGCGGTGGTGCATAATGCTAACCGGATAAACAAGAGGCCACTACTGGTATGTGCTGAACCAAAAAAGTAGTGGCAATTCCCAATCGCTGTTATTACATTCTCCTAAGGCCTCACACATATCGTGTGTAGAATAACCCCCAGGATGGTTCTTCACTTAGGAACGTGACACTGCAAGTATTATCCCTCGAAATGAGGGAATTAGACTCTTACTGTAACCCTTTACAGGCTGCATCACCTTTTTTTTGCCCGCTTCTCCCACTGCAAATCAACGTGTGAGGGTCATTTATTTGCTTTCCTCTCTCCGAGTCTTTACAGCTGAGTTGATTTGTTTATCTGTATGTGTTTAGCCCCTGGCCCCAATCTTCTAAGTGAGAAAGAGGTTTAGCATTTAAATTGGTTGATCCACCACACGTTTGCTAAACCTGTTTTTAAAGCATTACATTGATGAAAAGCAAGCGCTAATCCCGGAGGGCTTGCGACCTTATCTGACTAAACACCTGACAATGGGATCCTATTGTCACTCTGGGAGCACAAAGGCTCTCCGTAAACGTGTCTTGCTATATTTATTGACCGCTGCAGCCCGAGTGCAACTGTAGCCTCGGGTTAGCTCGCTGCAGGTATGAATTAGAGCATGACGTTTTCGAAAACAGAGGCTGATGTTTTTGACCGCTCAGCATCAGCGCGAGAGGAAACTTCAAAGTTTTTCCTCACACTGTGCTGCACAGGAAGTTGTTCACAGCCTCCCATGGCCTGCCAAACATTTTCTGCAGCGCGCTCTTGATGCCGATGGACAAACCTGACTGAGGAGACAGTGTTGGCCCACCGGATTCCAGAGGTAATCCCAGAATCTCCTGTGTGCATTTCTCTTCTGCTTATAATCACACTGCGTGATCTCAAGAAACTCACTTCCCATTTTGTATTTAGCCAGACAAGACACTTAGTCAATATTGTTGCATATGAATATGTAGGAGGGAAGTGGCCTTCACCGAGATGTGACAGATGCGATTTCTAACAAAATCATAGGGATTACATTATTGACATTGGCTCGAATAAAATTCTGAGGTGAGTTCTTTCCTTATTTGCACAAGATCCGGAAGCATGTGGGGATTTTAAAACAAACAGCTAATTTGACATGTACCGATCATTTATTCTTTGTGATGATTCAACGCGAAAGATATGATCTTGATATAATTTTTGCTTCTAAAAGAGAGGAGGATGCGATATCAGGTGTGATATCACATCCTGCTCATCACCATTGACCGGCTAAGTTTAGTACATTAGTTGAGCATCCTAATATCACATATGCAGTCAGTAGTTTTTACCCCTGTCTTGATATTATTCACGGATAAAATGTTCACTTAGCTTCGTATTCAGCTACAGAGATTCCAGAGGGCAAGAGGAAGCAAGGATGACATACGTAGATAGTCAGAGTTGATTGTATTTTGTGGCTGAAACATGATACAGCCAGTGAGACTGTGGTGTCAACCACCATTCTGATACTATATCAATATGGCTTTGTTCAATCCAGCCTGGTCAATAAAAAAAAGGAATGACTGCAACGGTTTGCTATCATTACTGTATATATATCAGTTCTGGGCTTAACCAGCTGCTGCTTTTTAGACGCTGACAGTTTACAGTTTCGCAAAGCCATATGCTGCCGCCTTTTTGCTCAGATTTCCCTTCTCAGTTTCCATTGTCGATCGTGTCTTGGCTTTTGTGATTCTAATTCTGATGGATGTCTTCCAGTGTGAAATGACTCAGCCGGGTGTGAATGTGGACCATCCTTTGCCTCCTACTGCTACCATTTGGTGAGCGGGAGGAGAAGTGTCGAGTCCATCAGAGGAGACAGGAGAAATCTTGCGTGTTGACGACGCACCTCCCTGATCTAATTGGGGAAAAGCAAACATGATTAAGCCCAATCTGAAGGACGATGAGTGTCTTCCACCACAGAGACGTGTCACGTTCTGCCGCATGCACAGCTGAGAGGCCAACCAGCATAGATTAATGACAGCATCAAGCTGTCGGCTATCAAAAAAAGCCCTTTTTTCAAGACTAAATCTTTATCCAAATATTATTTGAGATGAGTTTAGTGTGATCGTTTTTTTTTTTTTTTTTTAATCTCCAGTCTTAAAGTATAGGGGAAAAAAGTGATAGAGACTGTCTGGCAGCAGTTAAATAGAGATCTCTCCTCATGTTAGCACTGGGAATTGGTCATTCTTGTAAACTACTTCTGAAACAATATAAGTAATCTATAACTATCTGAAAGACTCCAGACTGTCTGAAAGACAATGTGAGTGCAGTTTTGGCTCTGAGTCATTTTAACAAACGGTTAATTTGGATGAGACTTACTGACGACCCTCTTATCGCCCAATGACCCTGATCTGGATTAAGAGGGTATGGAAATGGATAAGACGGATCTGTTCCAGATTTTGCGACACACGACAGAATTTTGGCTTGTACGGATTTTGTAATTGTACGTTTTGGATTTAACTTGGCAAACATAACATCCATCAATGTTTATTAGCTATATTTTATAAAGGAGGGAACTGTTTGTCTACATGTTCCCCTGCAGGGAATGTTCACATTAAGGTGTAGATTACATGGATTCAGTTAGTCTAAAAAAAGAAAAAAAGTTATCACAAAGTTTCTGTACGCATCTCCAGTTTGGAAATCTAGGCCTTTTGTAAATTTTAAACTGAGATATTTGTGAAAATGTAATAATCTTTCATTAAAGATTTCTACAGAGGAAACAGTTCAATGACAATTATTTCATTCCACAGCTCTGAAAACTGCTCAGAATAAAAGCTTTGCTTGGGTCGGGTTTGGTGCAATTAAAAAGTAAAAATCCAGATGCATTGGAACAAAACAGCTCCTATTTCTTATCCAGCGTGTCGTACCCTTTTTGTGCAAAATCCTGTCAAAAAAATAGAAATAGTGATTAATGCCGTTTCATGAGACACAATGTCTGACATTCAGTCTGGATTTAAAAGCCCGAGGTGAGCAGTGAGCAAGCTCCCCTGTCTTGAACCTTTCCTTCCTTTCAGTTGAGTCATGACAAATTCACATCATGTTCCGAGCAGCACGGAACCAAATTTGATGCAGTTCAGATGTAGAGGCGTGAGAGAGGTGCTAATTGATGCCTGCTGTGGCACAAAACGCAAATTGCATAGTTTACAAGTGCAGCAACTAAACTGACGATATCCACAGTGCTGTGGAGTCTCATGGAACGTCTGAATGGGGAATAAACAGGGACCAGTAGAAGGGTTTCTTCAGACGCATCAGTGCTACCTGCTCTATACTTTTCCAGTACTTTACCATATACTGTATTTTGTCCACTCAAAATCATGCAAACACTTACCACATGTCTAAAGTCTTACGGCTTGGGAAAATAAAAGGACAGATAGTTTAATCCCCAGATCATGTTTAAAGCTGAGATTGCATTGAAATTGCAATTAAATGGCAGTTTCAATCACATTTGCAGACAAAAGTTTCCTCATTTGGTTCATTATATGTACTATATGCTCATTGGTTGCATTTCCAACCCATTAGCTTAAATTATCGTTTTTGCTTCTTTTGCTATTAGCCATAGTGAGAATGCATATTAGACATTTAGTTTATGTTCTTCTAGAGTGAGTCACAATGAGTGAGCCTGTGAAAATTCTGCGATCTGCACAGGGAAAAGATTCAGCTGCTGCAGAAGCTGAACTTTTGACCGTTTTGAGGAGGATTTTTAATATATAAGCCAGTGAGCTGTTGGAAGAGTTATCAGTGTGCTATGCGTCTGAGTGATGAAGCTGCTCTCCCCGGTCTGTTTCATTTTCATAAATTTCCAGGATATTTATCATGCGCTTTTAAAAACAGAGCAGCTTTATGATGCTTGCTCTCAGCGAGATGTAAATAGGCTAAGAGCCAGATCCCGCCTGCGCCTTTCTTTCTTTTACTGTGCAGAGAAAAATATGTTTTAAAAACTGGATGGCTACCCAACATAGGTGAGAAACATCCAAAGGAAATTGCTCACTGCAACATTTATACCAGTAAAGTTAATCTGAAATTACCACAACTTGTCATCCAGCTAGCTTTGTTCAGCCTGTCATTGATGCTGTGTCAGGGCTAAGTAGTTTCACTACTCCATACTCAATACTAGTTTAGTCAGTAACAAGTTGTTTTAAATTTAGAGCCATTTGAAGATAATAAATGTGGATAAGACACTTGAAGCATATGACCCAGGCTGTCTATTGCTACTAACAAGTAAATCTGTAGGTTACATCATCTTATTTGGGTTGTAAATTCACTAGAAGAAGTAGTTATCCTGAGCGTAAACAAACCTTGTGGACAAAAAATGAAAACAATAATTGGACAAAACCATCAGCAGACTTCCACGAGTTAAAATTGGAGAGAGCTCATCTTCGTGAAAATATTGCCCTCATCATATATGGGATGTTCTGTCATATTGGCTACGATGCCAGTCAGTCATATGAGTTTATTCCTGCACACACTGCTGATGGCCTGCATCATTTAAACTGAGTAAGATGACATGTAAAGTTCCATCAATTCCCCCGAAATACATTTATCACTACAGATCAAATCTGCCTCACACTAAATCTTAATCAAAAATGGCACTGGCAAGTTGTTATCTTTTGCATGCTAACATCATGCTGACATTGTAAACTGATAAGCAACAATACTACTTTAATGACTCCGATATAATCTCTACAATAGACCCTTTTCCATGAGTTCTTGAAGAAAATAGGGAAAAGAATTGCAACAAATCTACTATAATTACTTCGGCCTTTTATATTTTCATTAAAAGCGTGACAGGATGCTACCTTCAATGCTCCCTCGAAGATTATTTCTCATTGGTGCCAAACAATTCATAAACAAGATATACTGTTTCTCGTTCAAACCGGCTATTTTTTATGCCATTGTGACACTTAATGAATACAAAGTGCTGCTCAACTACGCTGCAAATATGTGTGTTTGTGTGCATAGAGTTCTGTGGAGGCTGTGGTAAGACAGCAGTTGATGAATTGTTGTTATCTGACTTGCTCTGGTGGGGAAAAAAAAAAAAACTCCTAACATATGGATGGAGGATTGGATAAATCCGTTAGTGTCCATGCATTTTGACGTCTTATGTCCAGAGAGTTTTTTTGGCTGGCAAGTGTTGGCATTGAAATCACCGGGAAACCACAATTTTGCAATGAAACAGGACTGACAAGCTTTGATACACATCAGCAATCGCTTTAGATCTTTGTGGGTTTACATGCTGCCAGGAATTTTACAATACAAGAACACGAAAAAGGGGCCCTTTTTTTATATACGGCCCTTCTTATCAACCACGACTCTCTGCCCCTTTGGAGTCCTTATAGAACAAATGTGCTGGTAATTTGGGCCACGTTTGAATGCGATCATTTATGGGAGCTTTCAGTTGAGTGCTGGTCTGTTCCTGCTACAGTAGCCTTAGGAGAAACAGCACAGGAGGCGTGTATGAGTCGGACACCTCCTTGACAACACCTTGGAGGTAAAAATCAATGTCCGCCAAACAAAGTGAAATGTTAGGCTTCAGCCGATACATGACAGATGAGGCTGGGCTGTGGTATTTTTCTAAGGTGAATCAAGACTGGGAATCAGGCAGCTCTGTCTGTTATCGTCAAGCAAGACAACATAAGAGAGATTTTGAAGGACAGCCCATGTGGCTTCGCTGATCCGTTTTTGTTTTTTTATTTTTTTAATCGTTGATTAGCCTGAAAGAGACAAGATTATCTTAGATGTGTGAGAGCCACTTTGGAACAAAGGGGGTGATAAGGTTAAAAATGAAGAAGGACTGCACACTTTTACTAACAAATTGTGATGTGTGGGCACTCGAGATATCGCCTGCAAACTGCAGCTGTACAAATGCACAGTGATCTTTGATTGAAGTGGATCCATTGTCTCAATAAGAACAGTGTCTCTAATGTGGAAACACAATTCATTGGACAGCTCAACTACTTCTAAGTTTAGTAGCTGCATTGTGGAAAAAAATATTTAAAAAATCCTGCATGTTCGAACTCAGTGCCTACAGTGTTAGTCAGATTCTGGTTTCCTCCGGGTGGAGCTCAGGCTGTGCTGAATAGTCACCGTAGAGGCGGAAAAGCTGTAGCACATTAGCCAGAAAGCACTGTGTTGCTACCTCATGCATGATCAGTCTTTAAGACTCCAGCAGTGACCTCAGCACACAGCCGTGGGCCATATCATGTTGCTGATTGAGCATGCACCAAGCCTCAGAGGGTACACAGGTTACATCTTCTTCTTGCGGAGAGGAGCAGGGGGTGTTCTGACGGAAAATTTTTTTCAAAACATCGCTTATGCTGGAAGGTTTGTTCTCAGTGGGCCTGAAGAGTGTGTTTGGCTGCATGCACGTATAGACTATAGGTCCTAGCACGCTTGCACACATAAAGTTCATCACTCTTGCCCGTTTGGAATATTGACATCTCGGGCACGGCCCTCCTCACCTCGCGTGTGCACTCCGATGCACAAGCTGGTGAACAGTATGAGAATGAACCAATGATTTGTCCCATTATTATTCCTGTCCTGTGCTCTGCTCTGTGGCCAAGAGTAATGCAACAGTGGGATATCAATTCACAGCCTTGGCCTCAGGAAAGCTCTTTGGAAAGCAGAGGGATTTTCAGCCTATGTGTTATAGCTCTAACTCAGGAGTCAGACACTGCAAGAAATGTTTGCTTAAAGAATTATATGTGGACACTGGAAGAAGTCCGTTATCTTGAATAATATAGAGGCACAGCATGTACTATTTGTTCTTTGACGATCATTGATAAAGAAACTTGAATAACACACCCCTGATGTATGAAATTATGTCTACTTTATAAAGTAGAACCGCATTTTAATCTTTCCCTTATTTCAGCTTTATAACGTGAGAACATATATGTTTTTTTCGTTTTGTAAGATAACGTATTTCTGTTTTGTCTATCTGTTAAGACAAAACAGAAAATATGAATATTGCATTGTATGAACAGGTGGATTTCTCTTAATGTTTCTGTCACATGTAAGAATAATGGAAACTAGAAAATTTCTGAAGAAATTTTGGAGGGGGGCCACCCGCTGCCCGTCCGGGAACAGGTCGGCCAATCGATATTTGGGCTCTCTGTAATGTGGGCTCGCGCCTATGAGAGGGCCTGAGGGAGAGACGCAGTGATGGAGGGACCCGGCTGAGCTCTGGGGCCCGCTGACCGAATCCGGATGGGGTGGGCAGGTCGGGGGTCGCGTTGGCTGAAAGCTGAGAAAAAGACCTACGCAACGAGGTATGACATGACTGGGTCCGGTCCCGGTCCGGTTTTGACCCGGTTGGGTCCTATCCCTAGAACCAGAACCAGAACCGGGCTCTGACTAAAGCCCTCTAAGCGGGCGAAGCCCGCTTAGAGGGCTTTAGTCAGAGCCCGGTT
>JABUIW010000031.1:6898543-6913545 GCA_013363375.1 Menidia beryllina | reverse complement strand
TTTTGAGGCCATTTTGGTTCCGCTCGGCCCCACGGTTTGGTCGCGAGGGGCAATAGTTTCACTTTTTTTCGGTGAATGCCCCCAGAGTTCACTGAGAGGCTTTAACGAGCAGAGTTAGAGTGTGGGGAAAATTCTCTGACCTCCTAATTTTCACTAAAACGTCAACAGCGATTGCGGGCAAACGGTGCGAGATCTGGGCTCGTGGCTCCGATATGGCGGAGGCCCGTCTTTCGTGTCCCGTTCAATGTTCGAACGACGTCTCTCGGACGTCGTGGGGCAGAGCGATGAGGCCCTGACGGGCCTCATCTTTCGGCTTTTTTCGTGCCCGTTTGTCGGCGGCCCCCATGCATTCCTATGGGAAAACGCTCGCCACTTTTTCGCCGTTTACTCGGAAACGCCCGCTCCTTTGAGAAAGTTGTATACAAGCACGCATGGCTAGGTGGGCCCGAACGCGCGTGCCGACTTTGGGCCCGATCCGTCGAACCGTGCGGGCCGAGAAGCGGTCCGCGGAAACGGGAGAATTATAATAATAATAAGCCGCGGAATAAGTATTTCGAAGAGTAATACGTGGGCCTTGCCTGCGGCAAGGCCCACCTCGGTGGGCCCTTAAGGGCCACCGAGGTGGGCCATGCCGCAGGCGTGGCCCCCCTAATGAATCATTAATGAGCATGGTAATTGGTTTCAACAATATTAGAGTATCATATACACAAGATCACACTATTAATTCTATAGCTAGAATTGAATATAATGGTTTTAATAAAACATGATCTTACTTGTCAGTATGTAATATTTCAATGGTAAATAACTGCTTGGAGTTTTTTCACAGAACAAAGACTGCTTTCTGGAAAGTATTGTGCTCCGTATAACAGTTTATTTATTTATGCATCGCATTGGGAAAGATACACACGGTGTAAATCTCTTTTTGTTGAAACCTAGCTCACGATGGAGCTGAAGCTTGCTTCGCACTGCAAGTGGAGTGCTTCCAGTTGAGAACAATATGCCAACAATTAATCAGGAATAGATAGCCCCCCCCCTTCCATTTTTAGATGGATAGTGCTCTCTTTGTCTGGTTTCCCCACAAACTGAGCGATTTGCACAGGAAATGCAATTACAGCAACCACTGGAAAACACTGTACCACTACAGACATAAGTGGTTTGTTTTTTTCCTGAAACCATTTTCTCAAGTGATTGGGGAAGCAAGCTGTAAATGAATGGGGAGGCACATGAATAGTTCTCAGAATACACGTTGCATATCTGTGACCCCTGAGATGATGTAGACAACACTTTTTTTTGTGATTACTGATGCAGATCTCTACGGCCGTATAGTCAGGGAAGTGAGTCACATTTCGGCAGAACTGGTTGATGTTGTTTTTGACCCTCCGAGACACAGTGCGGTTGAAAATAAATTGCTAAGCCTCTGAATGTTTAAAAGCTTCTCTGCGGTGCCCAGGTCCACCCTTGCTGAGGTTTCGTGTTGGCCCAATCACCCAGTCACCATCACAGCCGCTGGCTCTTGCTGCAGTTTGAGTCACCAGTTATTTAGATTGCGAGTGAACGACTGCCTTCAAAGTCATTCTGGTTCAAACCAAACAAGCAGAAGACTCACAGCGGAGAGTTGTGCCGAGAGATATTTGTGTGAGAGCGTGTCTCTCCAGCGTCTCTTTGTGGTTGCTTGTTGTTTGATGCATTGCAGCTTACGCTCATCCTGATCTCGCTCGAATATCAGAGAGGATGATGCAGGTGTATATTGATTTTAATTGTGATAGGAAGCGGCGAATTGCTGCTGATGCGGTTATTAAAACGGCACATCAAAATATGTAAATAAACTTGCGGGAAAAAGATTTATTGCTTACATGACTTATGCAATAGAGACTCCAAGGTTGGATTGCAAATTTATCTCGTGTGAGAGCAGAGACGGAGGCTCATCAGTTTCTCAATGTACTGAGAAATAGTAATGATGCTAATGTGGTATTTAATTAAGCTACAGTAATCAGTAATTTATATCGGCAAGTCAGAAAACTGACTGATGTTAAAGTACTTGCTTGTAGTGAAGTGTAGTTACCAGCACTTTTTACATTAACGATGTCTCTGCAACAGATTTAGTTTAAAAAAACACATTCAATTTCATTTTTAAACTTTTGAAATTATTGCATCCACCTTCTTTACCTTGGACTGATCAGTTTATCCAATGCTGTTTGATTTTGCGTACAAATTGGTTGTGATGTTAGATCACCTCCAAAATCTGGAATCATGTTTCGTCTGTTGTGTGGATAGATTTCCAACAGTACTACAAAACACATTTTTGCCATTGGTTTTCTCTGATCAACCAAGTTGTTAGTGTTCATTGTAACTTCTTAAAAGCCAGTCTAAGTCCTAACAACTTAACATATCTTTATTTCCACATATTTTGTGCATTATTTTACAATGTATTTCACAGTCTTCAGCCTGCTGTTTCTGACTGATCTATTTTACTCATATTCCTCGTTCTAGTGAAGATTTTACTGGAACACTTTCACATATTTATTTTTCTGTTATGTTTTTGCTGATATGGTCAAATAAATCTGAATATCTGTGGGGCTGGATAGCTGTTTAAGTAACACCACACAATCATCAAGTTAAGATATTATAATGAAAGCACTTTAACGAGGTAATGCTATTATCCCATGTATGCGTACACATTGTATTTACACCAACACAAGGTGTGATAAAAGATACAAAATATGTCAAACTGTGAATTTCAGCATAGGCTTGATGAATTCCTGGCGTTTACTACAAGGATGATAAACTCCAGTGCATTTTTGCCATGACCCAGTCATTCCCTCATGATTTTTTTGTTTATTTTTTTGGACTATAACTTATTTCTACAGCTTCTTCTTCCCACCACCTATCAGCACTTCCTATTGTATGGTAATGCGTGTCCCACTGTGGCAGTTGTTGGTTTTTGGACAGGTACTGGTTGACTTGACTGTAGAATGTTAAAAGCTTTGGCCCTTGTCTGAGAGAGACTACACCTCTTGTGAACACTTAAACCGAAACCCGGTGATGGTTCTACTGTCAGCGTTCCCTGTACAGACTGAGGCACTGGCACCAAAATTAGAACCTGTAGCGTTTTATCAAAGTGTAAACATGATCTTTCCAGATAAACTGGGAAGTCGGAGCTGTCCACACATGAATAAATAGAAGTAAGTGTTTTGTCAGCAGGCTAATTGTCAACGCAGCTTTTGAGAAGGAGTGTAATTGCCATGTAATCTGAGAGCTGACAGAAAGAACTGCTAAGCAGTCATCATCTGTATGATGATCTGCCATCTGTAGCAATATCTGGGAGGTGGGGGTGGGTGGACCAACAGCAATATGAAGAAGCATGCATTCACAGTGCATCTTCAATGGGCTTTGCTTTTTTATATATATTTACAAATCATACATTTTAAATTAATGGCACTCAAGAGCTTAGATCAATAGTGCCTTTATGGCTGGGAAGGACTACATGATGAATGGGTAAATGAAATGTCTTTTCATATAATGCAATGATTATGTAATTCTTGAAATATTTGTTACATCTTGGCTCCTCTTCTCAGAAATAGGTTAAAAGGACTGTCTGGCTTTGATCAGATAGAAAGTCAGAAGAAGTGTGGGTAGGGCTGTGGGAGCTGTGAGGATTCTTCTCTGGCAGGAAATATGATGGAATTCACGCAGCGTCTTCTTTTTCTTTTCTTTTTTTTTGCCCCCCCAAGTCCCTGAAAATTGCTAACTCTCTTTGCAGAATAAATCCCCAAAACTCACCTAGGGCAAGGTTGTTCTAATGGTCCCATATTCCACTGGGTACAGCACCACCTCCACCTTCCGGGCTTCTCAGTGAGAAGCTGCTGTCTCTTTCAACTAAATAACACCGCTCCCACCTTCAACAAGTCTGTGCAGAGGTAGAAACTAAATCTAGTCGCTGATGAGAATGAATTCAATGATTGGACAAATACAAACAGCCTTTCTGTTTCAAATGTCATGTTTTACTATGGCATTTATCCTCTTTTCATTTAGTATTTAATCCAAGAGGGCTTTGGACAGAAGTCTCTCAACTCCAGAAACACTGTTTAAGAAAAAGCTTCTTGAATTGAGGATAATTAATTTTTTTTCTTGAATTATACACATTTGTGAAATATGAACTTCAAAATATTCTAATTTGTATTTCAAGAGCAATGGCTTCTTTTACTTTCTCTGATCAGTTATGATTGAATTTTTGTGATGTACACATACAGTAATTTTCCTATTGGTGAAGGGTAAGCTAGTCAAAGCAAATGCCCTTTCAATTCCATTAGCAGTTGCATCAGTCTCTTAATGGAGAGTAAAATGGCACAAGACCTTTTGCAGTACTTACACAATGAATATGAAAAGACTTTCACAGAGCTTGCCAAGCTTTAGTGAGTGCAAAACGGCTTTTAATTGTGCTCTGACTCCATATTAGAACATTATGGGCAGTATTCAAGGCTTGTCAATCTGCTCATCAAAAAAAGATTTTTTTTTATAAGAACTGAACGTCTAATTGCTTTAAACTTCCCAGCTCTGGGAATGGAACCAACATTTTCAGGAAATATTGTACTTTGAGAGGCCACCTTTCAAGCTGTTTACACATTTGTCTACAGTAAATGGACTACCCGAAGTCGTTTTATATTTTCATGTATATTTAGTCTGTTATACAGCTGTGGTATTGCAGCTTTCGTAATGATATATTTTTTAGCTAACTAGCTGAAACCTGTGCTTTTATGTGCAAAAGCTGTGATGAAAAGTCCAAAATCAGATCATTAAAATGAATTAAAACAACACTGATATGAAGAAATGCAGAGGCTTCATAAGGCTACATTTAATAGGTTGTGCAAGGTTGTGCATCATTAACACGGGAATGAATCTGTCATTTCAGCACTGGCATGTAATATTAATCACTAAGGTCCTTTTAAACAGCGTTGCTGATGGAGATGATGACACGTTGATGTTGTGGAATTATGCAAAGGCGGCATTCCTCTTGATCTGATTTCATAGCAAGGTTGCATAAACACATAAATTCATTTTCACTGATTTTGCACATTAAAGGCCAGCTTAGTTTTCTCAGTTTTAATGGAAGACAATGCCTTGCTCTCTTCAAGGCTTGTATTTTCACTTTGCATTATTAGTCTTCTTTGCATATTATGCAAAAAGCACATACAAACACCCTGTTTCCTTGCCAGCGAAACTTTCAGATCAAAAACTCATATTTAATCATGATTTTCAGACCTCCAGCTCTTGCAGTTAAGTACACAGAGAATGAGCATGGCTGGTACCTTATTTTCCCCTTTGAGTAACCTGGATTCATACTAAGGTTCTCACTTTTTTTTTTTCCATCGTAGTTGGACCTTATCCTGAGTGTAAAACTTTCAGAAATTGGATTCAAACCTACACCTCAAATTGGGGGCCAGAAACCATGGCGCCTCCCATCACTCAGAGACACTGACACCTTCTGCGTGCAGGGAAATTGAGTATGTGAAGGAAATACATGGTGTTGTGACCCATACTTTAAAAAATAACCACCATGCACTCAAACCTTTCATAGAATAACCAAATTTAAAAGATGAAGTATAGAAGTGTGCTCTGTAAAAATGGGACTGCTGCGACTTTAAATATTAACATCTGAAGTATCTTTTGAAACAGCATTCAACATTTGATCTGGACTGCACAAAGATTAAGTGGATGATATAACCTCCTTATTGAGAAATATCTTTGCATAATTAATGTTTCAAAGTTCTCCGGAACTCATATATCAGATCTAAATACTTAAAAGGGCTAAACTTAGCGTTCGATTAAATCTCAGAGACATACGAGGAGCTTTGTAGGCTAATAGACAACAAAAAGAAAAATTTTTTAAAATTAGTTGCTAACCCTTTAACATCCTGTTTTTTCACATTTATACTCGGTCAGAGGATATAGTAGAGGATGTTCACTTGCCTAAACTAGCTCCAAAATTAAGTTTAAGTATACGATGCCTAAGTTAAGCATGAGTTATGACATGTCTTTTTTTAGATTCACACTTTTTTCATAAAGTGGCACCTCAACTATCTGTGAAAAAAAACATTGATTCTGGCTGTTATTGCTCCAAAGAAAGAGACAAAAAGTGCAAATAGTGTTAATAAGGTAAAGCTGGTGCTACTCCGTCAATGTAAATTGGTGGATTCAGTTTGTTGTTCTTTGTTCTCGCCCACAAATCCATTCATTTGGTGTTACAGTTCAGGCATACCTTTAAACATCTCAATTGTGTGATGCTCTCAGATGATGCTAGAAAACCTTCACACTCTATTCCCATCAACAATACTGCAGACTGCAGATCGCTGAGGATTTTAAGTAACCCTCTGCTGCATTTTCTAACTCTCGGGGCCTCGGGATTTCCAAATAAGGGCAGTCAAGACCCTCGGATCAATATGTAGACGCAAAGATAAATGGATACAGAGTTGTTCAATAACTGTCATGTATCTTTATTTGTTATTTATAATAGAAAAGAGTGTTGTTTTCAGGTACTTCTCATCTCATCTGCTGAAGACAAAGACAGAAACAATAGAACTTTGAAAGATTTTTTGTATGTTACACAAAAAGGAACCGATTTAATTGTATTTTAACAGGAAGGAGCTGTTAGCTTGCTTCTAACAATAACTCTCTCCAGATGTCAAACATTCTACATGCCTAGCTGCAAGACAATTTTCAGAATTTTGAAGCAATATGATCTTCGATGACATGTTTCCCCTCCCCATCCACTGATGTCTCACTGTTATATTAGTGCAAAATGATGATATGAAAAAAGCTGCTGTTGGAAAGTGAAGTGGAGCCCATGGCTGCGGCAGGGTCGTACAGCGAAAGAAGGCCCAGAGGTAAAGTAAAACCAGCCAGTGCTGGTAGATAAACTAGCTCTCCATCAACCCACTAAGCACTTTTCTAATAGGGCTCACAGTCTCGCCCAAGAAGTGAGTGGATGTCTTGTACTAGTTATCACTAAGTCATGGCACTCTTCCACTTTCCAAATGCCAGTGCTGCAACTGATGTTTGGTAATTCATGCCTAATTTAGAAATCAGAACTGGCTTTGAACACGATGGCGTGGGGTGATGAGGGGATCTTGTTTGATTGGGTTTGATAAAACTCTAATCACAGACCACCAAAAAAAAAAAAAAGAAATCAAAAATATAAAGCAACACCTTCATCTGCTTCTGACGATTCTGCTTTTTTGGCCACATGCTGTTGCTTCGTAATTGCAGTCAGGAAGTAATTAATCCTAGATTGGCCCTCTGCACCGGCACTGTGGATTATTATTGCTCCTTATTCTGTCTGTTTGCCATCTACCCACCTGCCCATTTGTCTTTCTGCAGATGAAACAGATCCACTAAACTTTATTATAAACCCATGTTGATTAATCTTTATTCCAAAGACCAGTATCCTTGTCAATGACTCACAGACAACAGCTTTATTCTTTATAAACATTTTTTATAATTTTTTATATTAGTTTTTGGTGTATTTATTTATGTGTTCCTTTATTGAACGTGATAGAAAAGCCTTTCCTTGTACTAATAGGCTGCCTGTGCAGTTGCCTGAAGGTTTTTCCCTCAAAGCCATGGAAATGATTGCCTCTCTCTGAATGGCATTCATATTTCCTCTGAGCCGTGCGGATCCAAGCCGCTCATTTGAGCAGCTTGTTGTATGTAGAAGAGAACACTGAAAAGTGAAAGCGCGCTCGCAAGGACACAAACCGCGTCGACATTAATGGACCCTATTCACAACACCGGCCTGCGTCTTTTCACTGGGTTTCGGTGTGTGTGCATCCAGTCGCAACGAGCAGATTTTGATCTTTGTACACATGGACGTGAAAACAAAGGTTAAATCATGCACTGACCTCCGGGCAGTATATACGCTCAAACTATAAATTCCTTAAGGCTTTATGAAAATTCACGCTGTCAAAGCAAAAACAACAGAAGCTCCCAACAGACACAGCTCCGAGCTTTCTCGATATTCTCCAAGCCTCTGTAAGGCGAGAAAGATGATACCCATTTGGGGCTCATTGGAGCAAATCAGAATTGTCAGCACTGTGGGTTTTTACCTTTTAAACAGGGAAGATGGATAGATAATCACCACATGCCATTCTGGAGGCCAATTACACAGCTTTGTGTGAAATTGGAAAACCTGTTCTCTCAGAGCTCTAATGGATGTTCTGGTCATTAGTTATTTGAGAGTCTTCTCTGGCTGTAATCAAACGTGAAACATTGCGTTAAGCGCCCATAAAGGAACATCTGCCTCTTTAAGTGACCTTCTGTTTTCAGAGAACCCAACTGTCCGTTGTGTGGTGTTTGGTGACAATTATTATGTGTATTGCAATAAAAGTGGCTCTTCTCTTCCCTTTTTTCGCAGTGGTTGCATTTCATTTTTATGTCTTGCTCTTGGTTGTATTTACTTCTCCAAGCCTGTTAAGTGGCTGTATGCTGTCATATCTTGCTTATAAGGCAGATGCTTCTTACCCATCTGCTGTTTCATCGCACTTTCTCAGTCTGGGTTGAATTTAGTCAGCAGAACAAATAACTTTTTTTTCCAGTTCCTCTGCTGCAACATTAGGTATTCTTAAACTGATAAACTGATGTGTGTCTTCCTGTTCACCTCCAGGTGACCATCTGTCTAGCCAACAGGCCCCGCCCCCTCTCCCACCGGCCCCGCCTCCGCACAAGCAGCACCCGTCCATCACCTCGCTGAGCCGCAGCTCGCTGGCCAATCAAAGGAGCCCCAGTCCACCCCCCACAGGCGGCCTGGCGGCCGACTTGCAAAGTACGGCGGAATGTGTCCAGCTGCAGGACAGCTGGGTCCTGGGCAGCAATGTGGCCCTCGAGAGCAGGTGAGTCACCCATGGAGACTCACAGCAGCATCGGAAATTCTAGGTCCAGACTCATATTCACTCAATCAGAAAGCAGGTATACAAATACAAATAAACTAAACAAGACATATTCTACAAACTGTTGCATTTTTTTATGTAAAAAACATTTAAATCAGCAACTCTTTATGACCAGGTTTCTCTGATTAACAAGTGTACGCCTTAAATCTGTTTCCACTGTCTCATCAATCCTCTGACATGTTTAGTGTGTTTTCTGAGGCCCATATTTCTAAAACCCACAGTAAAGATTTATAGAGGATGGTATTCTTCACCCTGGAAGTCATGAGTTCTCTATACTGTTCAAGCCAAAAGTGCCATCTTTGAATCATTTTGGTTATGTTAGATACTGGGACTTAAAACAAAAAATGTTAAAAATTACATTTATATGATAGGTATAGGACATTACTGATTCTAGATGCTTTTATTAATGTTTTAGTGTTACTCTTTCACATATGAGAGAGTAATGAAATAATAATTCACTTGAGGATTTAAAGTATTTATGGATGGCTTATTTTCAGGCCAGTTTTAACCTCTTTTCATCCATTAGGTCACTGGTGACCCAATTAACCTACTTCATAGAGCTTTAGTACCTCTCATAAAGATATAAATATTTAAACTATTGTCAGTGTACACATGCTTCACATGATTTGAAAGGTTGGGTTTTCAACCATTCAATCAAGATTTATTCCTCCTTTTCTTTGTTGTTAAAACAACAACATCTAAAAATGTGGTTCATGCTGATGTGCTGAGGTGGTAAAACCACAAAAGGAAAACGAATTGAGCTTTTCAGAAAACTATTTGAAGTTGTGGATGAAGTCACTCATTCTCTGGGATGGAAATGTCTTTTACATCAGATTGTCTGCCTTAGTAGCCGTGTTATGCTTGTTTTTACTTCCATTTCTCCAGCAGCTCGTGTAAAACAGGCACGCTCTTCCTGATTCGGAGGCATGTTCAGAGTGTCTCTTCGTTGCAATAGAGACGAGTTATTGGTTATCAACAAATCAGTAATGCATGACTGTGGCCAATCATTTTCTTTAAAAGTATCATGCTCGTGCACTTTAGAATGTGAGCAAAGCTATTGCAATGAGGAGCAATTTATCCCTATGAGCAGCTGAATGTCAGCAGAATAATCAGGGGGTTGAAAAGCACACCATTGTGGACCAAATTATTATCTGAGATATTTTACATGATGGTAACGGGTTTCATAGCCATTGAAGAGCCACTGTGTGCTTTGTTGGCGTAGCACATGGCAACAAAACAGAAATTAAATAAAAAAATTCCCAATGCTACAATACTTTTCATATCATTTAGTCATTTTTGGCATGCAGTTCTTTTGGGATTGCGGAATCTGCTGAGGATATTTCCTGCAAATGAGCTCAGAAACACAGTGGGAATTAAACTGCCTAAACTGAAAAATTAACAGCCATCTATGGAGAGGATTCTATTAGTGTTTTAGTATCACTCCTAACAGAATGGGTTAATAAAATGATAACTCGATGATTTAAAAAATGTAAGTATGCCTTATTTTTAAGCCAATTTTAAGGACCACCCCTCAACAAGTTAGACTATTACATCTCAAATTGGGCATGACATAATGTGGCTCCAGCTGAGTTTGATTAATGGCCACAGACTTCCCTGATTTTCTGCTTTTTTGTAATCACCTACACTTAAAGGCTGATTACTTGACATGAGACAGGCGCATGGTGAGAAGGAGAGTTCATGATTAGAGAGGGTTGTGTGACTATCAGAGAGCTTGCCAGTGAAAATGAAAGAGGCTATAACTTAACAAGAAACTTTGGTAAGCGGATTTTGTGTTATAACTAAATTTGCTGTGCAAGATACTCCTTAGTCGTGGAGCCTCTGCCAAGTTTTCCTCTGAAACATCAGTAGCGTCTTTCTTAATCAGCAAGCGCAAAAAATCTTGGCTAATAAAGTGTGGAACATCGCACTCTGACTGAGGAATGGGCTCAGGTAGAAGACTGTATGCAGGCCCAGTATTTCCCTGCCACATTGTATCAACTCTGAGAGTTCGATGAATATAAACTTTGAATTCTGTCAGTAACAGCATGAAACAACAACCTCTGGTGTGATCTGAATCAGCCGGGATGCGCAGTGACAATTTCCCTTTCCGAGTGAGATGCGGTGATTGAATACTAACCGTGGAATGACCTTGAGCTGTCTTCGCTCTATCGACAAAACAATATGTACACACCCATCATCAGCCCAGGCATGCATCCCCATCCCCACAGCGGACTCTAAATCAAGTGTGTGTCAGTGGGTGGGAACGGAGAGCCGCTGCGAACCGACGGGGCCAAAAAGGGAAGACCCAGTTCAGAGCATAATTACAGATGTCAAGAAAACCACCGGGTTGGGAAGTATAAACAGAAGCTCAGGAATGTATTCATTAGGCCGCCCTCGGGGGGTTCGGGGGCAGCGAGGTCCAGGCACAGCATATGTGTGATGGAGATAGCCTCAGGTACCACAGGGATGTGAATCTCATTTGGGTCCTCAACGGTGACACGGACTTTATTTCTCATGCAGCGCAGTAGAGCCGGTCATATGTGACAGACAGTAAATTATTCAGAGCAAGGCATTTGATTAAAACAGTCCCGAGAATAAATCACAATATTATGATCTTGTTTGGCATGTTTCCTGTGATATGGTGACCTCTTAGACAATAAAGCGCTCGTCTGACAGCCTTAACTACTTTTTCCAGCAATTAGCAGGAGTGAAATATGCGCATGTAACGTCCCATAGAAGTGTTGGCCTTCAAAGCACCAGTGTGCTAATTTGACTTGGTATCAACCGGCTTTCAGAGTTCTTTGAAACGAGTGAAGTGCCGCTCTCTGTAACTGCTGATCATTGAAAAATGTCACTGATCCCACTGTGATAATTCCGCCAAAGCTGATTTGGAACCGGGTTTGATTCGGGCTCTTTGGCTCTCACACTTGAGAACGATAACGCAACACACACGAACACGAAAAAAAGCCAAAGCAAAACAAATACAAACTTGTATTTCAGCTAAGTTTTCATAAAGACAAAATTAAGTAAGTATAAGCCAGTAAAAACCTATATAATTCTATGGAATTATTCCACTTTGGCTTTTGTTTTGCTTCATGTTGAGTCCACTCAGACTAAGGAGTTCAATTAGTTGGCAAAAAAGGCATGATTTTGCCAGCCGTTGCTGTTCTTAAGTGTTGAGAATATCTTAAAGCTATGGAGTTATTTTAATCAACCCTGCTGGTTTTTCTCACTAACTCTTGACTTGACTGAAGCAGGTTCTTTTTTTTTCCATGATATTTTCAATTAGAAATATTCCATTGAATTAAATTTTATAATGAAATGCCATGCGTCACTCTCACGAGACCAGTGCACATATGAGGTGATTATTCCTGAGCAGTACTTAATCTTTTGTTTTAAATAGGTTAAACCAGTGGAGGGGGAGGAAAATTTGTATTTTGGACTTTTTTTTTCTCCACACATGTGAGTTATATAGCGTGTGTGCTCTGGTGAATAAGATAAGGTAAGCTTCTGCTCTCAAATGTGGACGCTTTTCCAGCCCACCTCGACTATTTCTGCACAACGCTTCAAATGCAGGACTTATGATATTTCAAAACCTCACTTTTTTCAAGACCTTCCTCGATCCATGTTTCTTTTTATAAGTATGTACTGTCAATCCTCTTTGGATTCATCTGTCGAGGGAGTCTTTCAGCGAAATGAAATTATGTTTCAGCTCTAACATCATCATGTGTCTCAGTGTCCCAAAGACAGTACATTTTTCTGATGGAAAACGTGTAAGAATTGTTCTCAAGGGCGAGAAAGAATGGGAGCAGTAATTCAAGTAGGATTTGGTGTTTGTGTGCGTGTGGCATGTTTGTGAGGCATGCGCATGTAAATAAGGCATGAGTCAGTCACGCTCCACATCTTGGGGGTGATGCACTCCTTTTTGTTTCTGTTTTTTTTTTCTTTTTCTGTGTGTACCAGCCGCTTTGTCATGATTGCACCAGGACTGATTAGTCATGTGTGAGATAACAGCCAACTAGCCCTGTGGAAGAGATAGAAGCTTGCACTGTTTGCTGGTTACCTGCCAATTAAATGGTGGTACTGGCAAATTAGTAATCCTCAAGATGGATTTTCTTTTCCTCTTGTGATGCCTTTTTGATTTATTTTGCCAACATCTCTTTTTTTTGCGACAGATTGCAAAGGATTGCATTTGTTTAGTCAGAATACTGGCATATTTTCCTTTTGATGTCATATATAGACTTTTAATTCTGTTGGCATATTTTCCAGATGTGTTTTGTTTTTGATAAACAGTCAGGGATAATACAGTTATTCATCAAGATTCGTTTCATATCACGGATCTCAACATCTTGCAGTGAGATGCATCCACCCTTACTGTAACAGAATTAAACGACTGTGATTTCCACAGAAACAGTCCTAAAACCATTGCACGTTATGTACAAAAGGGCTGAGCTTTTCCTCTGCCAAATACAATCAGACTTCTTAAATATGATAAACCCCATGTGCAAACAATCTGAGCACCCGGTTGGAGCGACTCAAGATGGCACCACGCTGATGTCTTTGCGCGGGATGACACTGAAACACATTCGCATTGTGGGATGCGAGCTGCACAGGAATAGCACCTGCTAGCAGACTCCCTGCCGACAGGGCAGGTGGTGCTCTAATGGGGAGATCACAACAGCATCACAGAAAGTGTGAAAACAAGTCACTGCAATGTCGAGCCACATCTGTGGTCATATTTTTTTTTTCTCTTCTTTTGAAACTATTTAAAACGGCCTGATTATGCCAGCTCTCACCTTGAAATGCTAAAGCTAACAGGCAGATTACTTATTCCGGGGGCTGTCCATGCTCATTGTTTCTTGCGTGCTCTCTCTCTCGCCCTAACAGCTGGAGTTTAGCCCCGGACACATCCACCCACTCGCTGTTTAGTCTTTTGTCCTCTCTGAGCATGTTTTCAAAATGTCATCATGATGACAAGCGGTGTTGTGAGAGCAGAGAGGACCAGGCTTCTTTTGTGTCGCACGGACAGACAAGCGTGCACACCAACACGCCGCAATCTCCCCGACACACATGCATTCATTTGCTCTCAATCCCCTCTCGCTCTCACACTCTCTTGATTGTCTCCTCTCCGTCTCCCTCTCCTGCACTCACAACACACCATTGGCTGGATTAGCATAGTAATGTGCCTTGTTGCATCACACTGGCTGTAATCAATTACAGCCGGTCATCCAGTGTCTATAGCAGCAGACATTTACACCGGTCGGCCGTTTGTTAATCATGTCCAACAGCAAATCATCTTTACACTCTATCAGTTTGCTTTTTAAAAGACAAAAAGGGGCGTGGGGGGGGGGGGGGGTAACATGAAAGCCATCAGCATCAGAACTACTCTAAATGCCAAGTGTATTTATTATCCTTGGTAAGAATTTGTTTCAGTGACTCCAGGACACACAGACGCTGACATTTTTTTAGATACCCCCACTTCATCAAACTGAAAAAAAAAAAGGTTTATTAAAAGTGGGCTCGCAACAGATTTCCAATCATCGACGTGCATTGGTCTGGTTCACGGTAACTCTGCATGCAAGTACGTGGGTGAATTGTTCCGTGAGTAAAGGAAAATGACCAGTGTTTTTTTGTTTAAATATTCAGTTTTTCACTTATTTGTTCAATAGTCATCAGCATAATAAGTTCCCCGTTTTCAGAGCCTCACGTGTAGTTTGACAGCATTAGTATTGCGATACAAATATGCTGGTGGTGTTTTTGCGTTTTTCTACCTTTGACGTGAAGGCCATGAGAACATAATATATTCATAGCATGGCTTAAATAAGAGTCCACATAGATTTCCCTGCATTTGTTTACAGGCAATGCTTTTTTTTCCAGATAATCTCCCTAACTTGCAATAGGTATTCACCTTCCTCAAATAGAAAACACAACTCTGCTAGCGCACACGTCGACGAGCACACACGTGCACATCCTTTTCTGTCTACCTCATCAGATTGCATCTACTTACTCTTAACTCCCCAGATAGCGGTGTCTATTTGCCCGCGCGTCTGGATGCGCGTCTGC